>PVIH01010526.1:0-74747 GCA_004025045.1 Sigmodon hispidus
AGCCCATAGCTGCCCCTACTGCTCATGGTGTGAGCCCATAGCTGCCCCTACTGCTCATGGTGTGAGCCCATAGCTGCCCTTACTGCTCATGGTGTGAGCACATAGCTGCCCCTACTGCTCATGGTGTGAGCACATAGCTGCCCTTACTGCTCATGGTGTGAGCACATAGCTGCCCCTACTGCTCATGTTGTGAGCACATAGCTGCCCCTACTGCTCATGTTGTCCACCTCCACTGATACAGCTGCTGCTTTGCTGTATGTTTAAGACAAGAAGCTTAGAAGACCTGTTGTACCTTCTTATTGTAAAAGTCTTTTACTTTAAAGCCGGTATTTAAAAGTGCAAAGACTAAAGTAAAAATGAAAAACAAGAACACTGAGTCATTTGGGGAGAGGCCAGTTGGGAGTTGGAGAGTGGATTCCAGCATAAACAAAAGTAATTACTGAAAGCACATATGACTGAAGTGCATATGCACCAAGAGAGTGGCAGGGCATTATTAAAATTAAAGACCAACATCAAACCTGCACAGCTAGAGACATTTTTGAGAAAACATTTCTTTTTTGAACAGGAAGGTAATTCACCAGGAAGACAGCAAAACTTATTCTCTGCAGAACACTTTTTTTTATCCCTTTGTGAATAGAAGTTGCTTTTTTGGGGCAGGTTGCAGTCCCAACCTATTCTCCAAATGTAACAGAGTCATAATTTAGTTATTAAAGAATTGGCCAGATGCCAAGGTCCTCTCTTACATTCTTAGTCTTGTTAATAGAAGAATTTAAAAACAGATTCAAAAGGAAGCTCAAGGACGATTTTGTTAAAGTTTAAAAGAAAGGTAGAAGGGCAGCAAGCTGTCAAGTCTCAGCAGCTGCCTGGAGGAGGAAGATGTGGCAGAGAAAGAGGAAAGATGAGCCTTTTGAGTCAACTGTCAAGGTGTATCTCACCTTTTGTCCTTTTGGCTGGCTTGATCTTGTGTGGGCAACCATAGCTGCTGTGAATTCATCAGTACAATACCATTTCGTATACAGAAGAGAGGATTTCACATCACTCCATCTCAGTCTCTGGCTCTTAATATTCTTTCTGTCCCTCTACCACAGTGCCCCTGAGCTGTGATGTGGGTGGTTGTAGTGGTAATAAAGATGACCTTGACATTTTATTAAGGACTTAGTTTGGTTATTTTGTAGACTATTCTTTACTTTGTATTCATATGTTTCTCTGTAATTAGTTAGTTAAGTTGCATAGTTTTGGTAAGAATATTAGAAATGATGAATTCATATCAGGAGGCATACATTGCCACTCATCTGACAGATAATGACCTGATAAAGTAGTGTGTGTCACAATTCTACACTACAGTGAAAGTTAGTGTTTTGTATAGGTGGTTAATAAATATTCAAAGATATTTTCTAATCATTTAAGTATCATGTCACATGAAGCTTAAATCTACTAGTTTTACACCGTCTGATAGAGTGCTTAGTCTTTACACCGTCTGATAGAGTGCTTGGTCTTTACACCGTCTGATAGAGTGCTTAGTCTTTACACCGTCTGATAGAGTGCTTAGGGTCAGAATACAGAGCAGAGACTTGACAGTCCTTTCCCATTATTGTCACACAATACTGATGCTTTTACAAAATTATATATTTTTTTAATTTAAAATTTGTATTTAGGGCTGAGCATATACTGCAGTTAGTTCAGCACTTAACATTGCAAGTTTAAGGACCTGAGTTCAGTCCCTAAAACCCTTGTAGAAAGCCAGTGTGATAGCACTTGAGCACTTGTTCATAATACTAGCTATGGAGAGGTGACTGACAGAGACAGGCAGATTCCTGGAAGCTCTCTGGCCAGCTAGTCTAGATTGCTTGGCAAAGTTTCAGGCCAATGAGAGACCCTGTTCAACAAAAATTGTTCAGTGAATGATTCTCAAGTTGTTCTCTGTCCTCACACTCATACATAAATAGGTGCACATGTACCTGCATAGTCTGTTAAACCTGGTTGGCTTCCATTCAGAAAATAATCAAAAAATTGTTTAGAAAGTAAAGTATACCAAAATAGTCTTTTTTTTTTTTTTTTTTTTTTTTTTTTTAAGTGGAGTTAAAACTGTATTTTTGTCATTCAGCTAGACATAATACTCATTGGACTAGTATTGTGAGTTAGGAAAAAGACTTCATATTTATGACCAATTATTTTTCAAAAAATGTATTTTGACAGTTCAGTGGTTGGCAAGAAACAACGTTGTCATCGAATGACCCTGTATTAGTTGGATATCCAAATAATGAAATTGGTTCCCAATTTTGCATTTGAAAAATCTAAAAATGAGTTGAACCTAAATTAAAAAATAAAATTAAAAAACTCTTAGAAAAAATAATAAGATCTTCTTGTCCATGGATAAGGCACTGGTTTCTTCGATATGGCATGAAAAGTACTAAAAAGAAAAGAAAAATTTTAAAAGCCAGAATTCATTAAAATCAAATCTTTTCATACTCTAAAGACTACATCATCAAGAAAGAAAAGTAGCTGGGCTTGGTGGCATATGCTTTTAATTCTGGTATTCAGGAAGAAGAGGCAAATAGATCTATGTGAGTCTGAGGCCAACCTGGTCTACATAACAAGTTCCAGGCCAGCCAGGAATACATAGTGAACCCCTGTCTCAAATAAGAGGTAGAGGAGAAAGAAAAGTACAGTCCAAAGGAGAAAGTACTTAAAAACCAGATAAGCCATTCATGAAAAGATGTTCAGCATCATTAGCCATCTCAGAAATGCAAAGCAAAACAAGGTGCTACTTTATACCCACTAGGAAGACTGTAGTCAAAAGTCAGAGAGTAACAAGTACTAACAAGTGCATGGCAAAAAGCTGTGCACTGCTTCTAGGACAGCAGTGTGGCTTTTCTTCAGTATACTGACTGCTAACAAATGGAAACTTCCTCATGATAAAAATGGGCTAAAATTGGGTAAATATTTGGCAGGAGTGTAAATGCACTGGAAACCATCCATTCAGATAGTTGGTGAGTTGTTTGATTTTGAATTATATTTCACAAAGCTGTATTCAATGATAAGTTACAAAAAAGGGGGGAGCTTATCTTAGTTTTTACTTTTTACCAAAAAATAGTTGCAAGCAATATTTCTTATAGAATATATAATGTTATCTGTGAAGGATTCCCAAGGCAAATTTTGAGCCTCCCTACCTGAGCTTGAAGAAGGGATAGGTGTGGTGATATATTTAATAAAACCAGTCTGGAATATCAGAGAACAGATCCACCCACAGTCAAGCCAGGAGAGTCAGAGAGTGTTAACTCATGCCTTTAATCCCAACATGGGAAAGACCTCCCTAACTCCAGAGACAGAGATCTTCCTGTGTTTCTGTGAGTTCAGGGCCTAACTACCAAACAGTAGTAGCCCACACCTTTCATCTTAACTCTAGAATATGATGCAGAGTTGAACCCGGAAGTGAAACAACTGGGGAAGAAGGTATCTAAGGCAGAGATTGATTCATTGGTTTGTTAGAAACCACAAACCAGGCGAGGACTTGGAAGACAGCTGGGTGAGTGTCGACTGTGGTCTGTTTCCTCTCTCTGATACTCTAGCCTTTTCCTCAATATCTGGCTTTGAGTTTTCATTTAATAACACTAGAATTCATGTTTCAGATGGGAGCTGGCTGAGTTAGAGGCAGCACTGCCCACTTCCCCTGCAGCTTTGCTGTCCTGTGCTGAACAGCTTCCCTTCTCTTTTGTTCCTTTTCCTGTAGTGGCTGAAGTAACTGTTCATACCTCCTATCACTTTGAATTTTCAGAGTTGAATACTGATGACATTTTTCTCCCTTTAGTATATCTGTTGTGATAAAATACCCTGACAAAACCAACGTGTTTAGAAAGGATTTATTCTAGATCATATTTCAAGGGTTAATATCGTGGTGGAGAGGTCAAGGCAGCAGAAGCTTAAAAAAGGCTCCTTTCTCCCTTACATAGTTGAGAATCTCAGCTAGGGAAAGGTGCCACTCACCTCAGGAAAGCCCAGATACCCTTCTCCCAGTTGGTTCCAAATTCAATCAGGATGACCATTAACATCCCCTGTTAATGTTGCACATTTGCTCAGCATTTCAGTTCTTGTACTGTGTTTTTTAAAACTATAAAGTACTTGTTTTGTGGAATGCTGCTGTAACAACAAGTTATAAAGATGTGCAAATAGACTCTTGAATAATTTTCAGAAAAGCCTAGGGGAAAAAGAAAGAAAGCCAGGTGGTGGTGGCAGTGCACACCTTTAGTTCCAGCACTGAGGGGGGGGGAGGTGCAGGACACAGAGGCAGGCAGATCTCTGTGAGTTAAAGACCGGCCTGCTCTATCTACAGAGTGAGTTCCAGGACAGCCAGGGCAAACAAACCTTGTCTCAAAAAAACAAAACAAAAAAGAAAAGAAAAGCCTAGAAAATTAAGTCTCTGAGAACAACAAAGAAGTACAGCTTTGGTCTCTAGCTTCTCTTGCTTTGAAAGCACCTGTTAAACAGTTCAGCTCCTGGGAGGGAACAGTTGTGGGGAGTGAGCGATCAGGCAACACTCTCCCACTCCCCACTCCCCCACCATGGAGCTGGCAGTACATATGAGTCAGTTGTGATCAAATGCTCATCTCCAAGAACTCGCAAGAATCCTTGTGTTGTTGTTGATTGGAATTAAGCTGTGATACAGCTTTGAGAAGGGAAAAGTAGAAGTCCTTGTATTTTAGTAAGCTGGCAGCATTCCTTACTGCCATGACAACCGTCTTCATATCAAAATAGCTTGTTTCTGGATCTCTTCAGGTCCTGTCAAGGAAAGGCCCTTATGCCTGGTGGTTTAGCACTGTAGATTTATTTGTGAGCACTGGTGTCGGGTGTTTATATTGATAAGATGGTTCTAAAGGGGTTTAGTATGAATTTGAACTACATTTTTCTCCCTGCTAACTAAACCATAATTTTTAGTGTTTTAAGTATCTTACAGAATTTTTTATGTTTAAATTACTTTTATCCTTAATTGCGGAAGATGTAGTAAGAATAAATGTCCCTTCCTTGTGGATGTGACTAGATAATTGTAAGCCACAGGCCATGCAATCCAGCAGCAGAATGACTGTTTGCATCTGCAGTGATGGACAAGGTTTTCTGAGTCAGGTTCATACACTGTGCCTACTTCTGGGGCAGTTTGATTTCATTTTCTACCTTAAAGTAGGAGTAGGATCCATCTTTGAATATTTACATGCACTTGATGAATCAGACACTGGAAAACTGGTGTTGGAGTTTGAGAAGGAAAGAGAGGAAACATAGACACAAAGATTATGTACATGGACTGTTAGGTCTATTTGTTTCTTAATATCTGAGTTTTATAACAGAGGTTGCTTTTACTCTTTTAAAAGTAATGTGACAACTATGGGGTATTCATTAATCAAAAATGAATTGCTGAGTAGCTTGATAATTCTGTTTTTTAGATAGTGAGCTTTTAAAAAGAATGTATATTCCAACTTTTCTTTGTGTTTGTTATTATGTATCTTAATTGATTTATGTTCTTTTTTCTAAATGTTGGAGGTTTTACATTATTCTTAGCTTCTTAGTTGGGCAGAATTAATGTTTATATTCTGAGTTGTAATGAAGATTTTAAATGATTTTTTTTTTTTTTTTTTTTTTTTTTTTTTTTTTTTTTTTTTTTTTTTTTTTTTTTTTTTTTTTTTTTTTTTTTTTTTTTTTTTTTTTTTTTTTTTTTTTTTTTTTTTTTTTTTTTTTTTTTTTTTAAAACTTTATTTATTTATTTATTTATTTATTTATTTATTTGCCTTGGTGTTTGCCTGGAACTGGAACTACAGACAGTTGTTAGCTGCCATGTGGGTGCTGGGAATCGAACCCGGGTCCTCTGGAAGAGCAGACGGTGCTCTTAACTGCTGAGCCATCTCTCCAGCCCCTTAAATGATTTTTAACATCGTTTTATGTGTATATGGATGTATGTGCATTGTGTGTAGATGCTTCTGAAGAGAAGGCATTAGATCCCCTGGAATTGGAGCTACAGTTGATTTGAACTACTGTGCAGGTTCTGGGAACCAAGCCCTGGTCTTCTCCAAGAGCAACAGTACTTTTAATAGCTGAACCCAATGTAAGATTTTTAAAGGAAAAAAAAGGCTATCTTAAAACTCAGATGCTAAATCTTGTCATTTGTTTAGTTGTTAGTAGCTTAATAATATGTCTTCTTGGTTAAATAAATATGATTACTTCCAAGAGAATTACCAATTAAGTTTACATTGATACTGATAGTCATTGATACATGTGACTGCTGAATTGTTATCTTAGCTGGAACTTGAGGGTTAAGAAAAGTATGAGAAGCCAGTGTATTAGGTGTGGTGAGCAGTAACCCGGTGAAGTCAAAAGGTATAAAGAGAGGTAGGCAGATGTCTGATAGATGTGAGCATGTGCACCACTTGTTACAGTGCCCTTTTAATAGGGTGTAATAGTGGGACTACTAAGAAACTGATTTTTATTTCAGTAAATTAGTATGTTTGTATTATGTCTCAGCCTAATCTGGTGAACCAGTGATAGAATTGATACCATTATTATTTACAATAATAAATTATCATAATGGGCTGGCAAAGTACTTACTTACCCTGTATAAAACCCTGGGTTCAATCCTCAGCACCACCAAACCAGGAAGTAAAACAAAATGTCCACAAGCATCTGGGATTTCAGATGACTAGTTGTATTACTATTGAAAAGGAGATGATGCCAAAATCTATTAACACCTACTCTTATGATAAATCACTCTGCCAAACTGTTTCTAATCAAAAGAATAAGGTCGTCTCTGACCGGGCAGAATTCCTCTTTGGCAAGGAGTACCTGCTCATGAAGTTCTTGTTGGAACATATTTTTAAAACATTTCAGTAAGCTGGCAGCTTTCCTTAGATGAAGTGACAACCATCTTTTAAATCAGATGGCTTGTTCCTTGGTCTTTCAAAGGAAAGACCTTATGCCTTGTTGTTTTTGTGGCTGTAGATTTTGTTTGTAAGCTCTGATGTCATATCTACCTGGCAACTGTTCCAAGATGATTATGAAAGAATTTTTTTAGGAATTTAAGATACATTCTTTCCCTTTTGATAAATGTTTATTTTTAGTGTTTGAAGTATTTTAAGTAGGATTTTATTATTATTTAGATTTAAGTAGGTTTTAGTGTTAACTATAATAGGATGTAACAAGAATAAGTCTGGGACTGGAGAAATGAGTCAGCAATTAAAAGTACCTGTTGCTCTTGGAGAACACGGCAGTTTGATGCCTAGCACCCACATGATGGCTCACAGCCATCCATAACTCCAGATCCTGGAGATCTGACACCTTCTGGCTTCTGCAGTCATCGGGGACACAGGTGGTACACTTATATGCATTCAGGCAAAACACAAATCTTTTCTTAAAAAATTAATAATTGTGCCATGCAGCCCAACAGAACAAATGCTCTGCTCTAGACCTGTAGGCAGGCCTGGCATCTGGGATGGACGGCTTCCCCCCCCCAACCCTCTCTCTCATGTGCATTGGGTGGATACATTTGATACAGTACATTGGTGTTCCTTCTGTTTCTGGCATCTGAGAAATACTGTCCTCTCCTGAAATTGATCTGCAGTGAACTCTCCTGACTTTGATGCTGCTTTAGAGCAACAACTTCTGAGGAAGAAGAAACTTGAGATGTTTGTGGCTTAGTTACAAACTTCATTCATCCTTGGCCTTATGTGGTAGATTACAGCCATGCATACATTGTATAAAATGTTCTGGGTCTACATTTGGTATGTAGAAAACATAGTGAGTTCCGTGCTTTGGCTTGAGTTCCTGTCCCAGGTCTCTTTATACAAGTATGCAGATATTCCAGAATTTACTATCTGAAGCCCTTATGTACATTTTCTTTGGTTGGGTTACCTTTTTTTTTTTTTTTTTTTTAAGTCTTGCTATGTAGCCCAGATAGGCTTAGAACTCTCTTTGTAGCCAAGGTGGCCTTGAGTTTATGATCTTTCTTCTCTAACTTTCAAGAGCCAGGATCACAGGTGGACCCCACCACACTCAGCTCATTTGAAATGTTTTGAGTCAGGACTCATTACCTGTATTGGGCTTTCTTTCTCCCTGTGAGTGCTGCAGTATTGTGTCTTTAACAGGTTCCTCACTGGTAGACAAATGGGGTATTATTTCAGACACTGCTGTGGTGAGCACATGTACACAAAAGCATTTCTACAGTTGTTGCCCTGCTCTTAGGACTTAAATGCTTAAGAAAATCCTGGTGTTCAAGGTTCATTTGACCATTTTTTACATGGGATTTCTGAAGAAGGATTCCAAGATGTTTGAGGACTCCTAAAAGCCTCTTCTGATGATTCTGTGTAAAGTCAGGCCATAGGTAGTATGGTTTGCTGGATTAGCTGTGTGTACATGTTAATAAATATAGTGTAACCCTACTCTATGGATTAGAATGAGCAATGATTCCAGTATAGGGATTTAGAGTAATGTCAGCTCAAACAGGATTGTATGTAAATGTCTAGACAGGACAGCCTAGGGATGGCATTCACTTTGTTCCTGAAGTTAGAGGCTCTCCACTTCGAATCTTTTGTTTTCATTAAACCAAAGTCAAGCTCCTACCTTCTAGCTCAAAGGCAGAAGTTAGATTCTTCCCTTAGGTTGGCCCTTGAGTAGGCTATAGCCTGGAAAGCTACAGATGAACCGTTTTCTCTGAAAGGCCTTACAGTCTCATAAAACTACCTAGGCTGACTATGAGGCCACACCGAGCTTTAGGGAAGGCAGGGACACAGGTGTTCCTCTAAAGTGATTGCATGTCTTGATTCAAGCCATGAGCTTTTGTAAATGGAAGCCAAGAAACCCAATAGCAGCAGCCATAGTACCCTGTGCTGCATCTTCTATGGAAGCTATGAGAATCTGCCCCTTTGCCTTCCATAAAGAACAGGAATATGCAAAGCCAGGCTTCCTTATGCTGTTCTGTTGCTATTAGTTTCCATGCAGAGCCAAAGCCTCAGTTAGCTGGAGAGGCACTGGAGTTTTTATATGGACTTTGGAAAGATTCTGGAACATTGTAGATGCATTTCAGAAAATTAGAAAGGTATAGTATGGCCAGTGGTTTTCAGTTGAATGTGATTCTTTGACCCTACTTTGTTTTGGCTAGCACACTAGGGAATGATTATTGTCTTTCACTGAGGAATTCCCTATTTATTTTTATGAACATGTACATGAACATACTGTACAAAGAGGACCTGCTAGTCCATCATGTTTCAGATTACATACTTTGGTTGTGTACATCTTTGATATATGGCAGTCTTTGATCCGTATTTGTTTCTTTGCAGTGGATGAAGGACGCTGTAAGGACCTTGACCGTCTACGGGTACTTCACAGACGATCTGCCATGCCTTACGGTGTTTATAAGAACTACCAAGAAGACCCGAATGAGGAGGCCCTTGTGCTGGAGTATGCAAATCTTGTGGGGCAGAAGTGCTCTGAGAGGATGCTGTTGTTCAGACACTGAAGACCTGCCCCACAGCCCAGCACCTGCCTGGGCACCCCTGTCACAGCCCTGCCATAACTTGGCTCCTATAGCCACTCACCAAGTACATTCTTAGAGCTTTTAAAAAATATTTTGTGGAATTGTATTTATGAGAATCTTGTGGTTAATATAAAGAATTTAAAATAGACTATGATCTAGCCCCTTAACTGGGACTTGTACTTTTGGAGTTTGCTTCTGGAGCAAGGTGTGCTAAATGTCTCCAGTAAATACTGGGGAGAAAAGTGAAAAAGTGAATCTAAGTAATTTCTTCACATTACTGTTTTTGTCTTAGAGAAATTCTAACACAGAGACAGTTTGCTTAAGCCAGTAGTTCTCAACCTGTGAGTCAAGAACTCCACAGGGATTGTATGCCAGATATTTACATTATGACTTGTTACAGTAGCAAAATTACAGTTATGAGTAGCAGTGAAACAATTTTATGATTGGGTTCACCACAGCATAAGGAACTGTATTCAAAGGTGGCAGCATTAGGAAGGTTGAGAACCACTGACTTAGAAATGTAGGTGGAGTCAAAGGTGAAGACCACTTCCATCACCAGGAAATATGTCTTCCCCGCAAACCAAAACACTGTTACTCTGTTTGATATTAAATTCTGCCAGTGTTACAGTGTATCATTAATAAACAACTTGAAAAGGAAATGTAAACATTGCAAAGATCAGGTGTTCACACTGGATGTATATCCAGGATGGTTCTGCTTATGTCTGTTGTCTTGGCATAATTTGTTTTTCCTGTTGCTAGTGTTCCCTTATACCTCAAGAGGATGATAAAATATGCAGTGACCTTAGTGGTATTTATGCTATTTCTACAAATCAAAGAAACAACATTTTAGAGAAATATAGTAACTTCTGCTTGATCTGAGGCTTATCCAAAGAAAATAGGTACCAACTTTCCATTCCCTGGATCTCAGGTCACTTTTCTGTGGTCAGTGATAGAAGTGGTTAGTACTTAACTAGTCCTGTTGCTGTGCACAAGCCAGAGTGGAGCCGGTGAGGCCTAGAGCCTGTGTGTAGAGAGTACGCACTGCATGGGTACTTCAGCCTGGAGCCTCACCCCTCTTTCACTCTTGTGCTGTTGGGCCTTTTGTCTGCTTACCAAGTGTCTGCTGTCAGAGTGACAGGCACATCAGACATGCAAGGCCAGACTCCCCTCAGGTGTATTGGAAGCTGGATGAACATATTAGCTCTTTGTTCGTACTTATTTTCAGCTGCTCCATTCTGCTGCTACTTGCTTCGCTACCTACTCTCTTCAACCCCCTTTTCTTTCTTCTATTGACTGATATTCTTAAAGCCATATTTTAACACTCATAGTTTGAATCCCAATACTCATTTTAAGTTTTACCCTCAATACACTGAACTTCAACAAAACATTAAATAGTAATCTTCAGCTAGTTATAATAAAAGGATGTTAAAAGATTTGAAAGATGCAACATCTATGTAAACTTTTATAATGTGGGGAGGGCTGCACATGGGGGACTGCTGTATGACATGTTCTTTGCTACCAGAGATAGTCAGCAGACAGCCATTCTCTGATTGCCAACGTCCTACATTCTTCTGGAGTTGTGACCTATGAAATGGTCTCCTGAGGATATTTAAGAGAGCCAGCTTGGAACCATCTTGCAGTGAGGGTAGGGTTACTTTATTTCTTTTTATAAAAATTATTCCCATAGTAAGTAAAATACTAAAAGAAAAAAAAAGTCATCTGAAATTCTCTCAAGCTAAAGGAGCATTATATATACCCATACAGCATTAGTCTGCCCCAGATAAAGTCACACACTCCTTGTCAGTGGCAACTTGTGAATATATATATGAGATTGGTTATAGAAAATGTGATATGTATTATTAAGTAGAGTCGGTCTGTATATACACCATTGGTATTGGATAGGTAGGTACACTGCATCCCACTTTTCTTTGTGGGTGTTATATTCATGGTGCTGAAAGGTGGGAAGAAAATTTCAGCTCAGTATTCTTACCCCAGCTCTGCATTTCTCCTGCAGAGTTTAAAGGAAAATGGCTCATTTTTCCTGTTTCTACACTGATGAGCCTACCCTAGGGTGACTCCAGTGAAGCTTCAGAGCAATTTGGGCACAAAAATTCTTGAGCTCAGTTGCTGTTCTCATTCATATGCTCTCTCTCTCTCTCTCTCTCTCTCTCTCTCTCTCTCTCTCTCCCCCCCCTTCCTTCCTTACCTCACTCTCTCCCCTCCCTCCCTGTTTTTTTTTTAATAGTATGAAATCTTTTTTGGGGTCTAAATATTGTCAAAGGTGTATGGTTGGGTAGGACTGAGAAGACAGCTCAGTTCAGAATTTGCCTGGCAAAGCTTGAGGCCCTAGAACCCATGCTGGGTCTGGAATCCCAGCACTGGGGAGTCAGAAGAGCATCTCTGGGGGCCGCTGGCCAGCAGCCCAGCCTACTGAGTGAGCATCAAGCCACTGAGAGACCCCATCTAAAAGAAGGTGGACTGCCTTCCTGAGGATGACACCCAGCCTTGTCCTCAGGCCCCCATAGGTGAGTTTTAACAAGATGCATGCTTATATTTTAAGCTCTTGAGTGTGTACTACTGTTAGTGTAGGGCAGTTAAAGCAGGTATTTCAACTTTGCATTTTGCAAAGTCTATCTGACATACCTGATTCCTTGTCAATGGCTTTCTTCTAAATAAAGACACATGGATCTTTTCAGAAACTGTTTCTGTCTTGTCCAGACAGGAAGGTGTGCATGTTCCATCCCTTTGCTTTAGTCTCCTTCTGAGTTCAGGTGGGTTTACCCCTCCCTTTGTGCCTGACAGCACAGATGTTATTTTGATTCTCAGTGTACTGTCTTTATTTAAATTATTTTCAGTTCTCTGAGACTTTTGTTATTTTTGTTACAGAAAATCTGAGCACTTTTTATATTCTAGCATAGAGCCTATATTATCAGATGAATATATTCACTCAGTCAAAATTATCTAAATAAAATAAATTGTTGTTTATGTTTTCTTTCAAGCAGTTTATTCTATTTTTATCCATTTGCAAATGCCAGTTTTGTGTGGTTTTTTAGCATATCAAAATTATTATGAAAAAGAACCTTCCCAGCTTTCTAAAGAGCAAATAGTTTGGTTTATAAATATTGTATTATTTCACTATGAATAAAGGTGAAAGAATATGAACACTTAGCCAAAATGATTCTACTGTGGCTAACTTGAAGGAAATAAAATGAGAACTTGATATGTTTGAATTACGAGTTGTTCAAATGTTTGTTCCTTTCCTAAGGAAACCAGTGACTGTAAGACAAAATAAGTTTGATTGCATTCGATATTTTTGGTCTTCTAAAAAGGCACAAAATGAAAAAGAAAATAAAGCTGTTTATATCTGCAATGGTTTTTGTCAATCATTTCTTAAATATATATAGGCCCAGCACCATCTCATCTATACCTGTAATCTTGGCACTTGAGATCGAGGTGGGAAGACATTCAAGGTCACCTACAGCCATATAGCAAGTTTGAGATGGATGAGACTCTGTCCCGAATCCACACACATGCATATTACATATAACAAATATGTAGAAAATGTTGGCTATACCAATTAAAAAATTTAATTGTCAGTATCCAGCCATAGACCATCTGATTATATCAAAGTATGGGGTGATTTCTTTTCTAGAGAATAAATCTCAACTTAAGCAAAATGTGTAGAATTTCACATAGTAAATTAGAATAGGATGAACTTTCTGTTTTTCAAGACAGGGTTTCTCTGTATAGCCCTGGCTGGAACTCACTCTGTAGACCAAGCTGGCCTTGAACACAGGAGATCCACCTGCCTCTATAGTGCTGAGATCAAAGGCCTGTGCCATCATGCTTGGATGAACTTTTTTTTTAATCCCGAGGGATTTTCTAATGTTTACAGAGATATTTTCAAAAGCATAAGGCCACGGTGTATTTACGTCACATGTATTGGCGGAATACGCTTAAGTAGTGTTTTGCCTTTCCATGTGGTAAAGAAGATCTCGGTAGATTGGTGGTGGAATGAACCTTATTTTCAAGAGAGTAAAATATTTCAATTATTGTGGACATTTTGTCCAGACAGAGTGGTTATGATTTTTTTTCTCCTGACTTGAAAGTGACAGTGTTTTCTGGGTGTAATGGTGTACACCTTTAATCCCAGCACTCAGGAGGCAGAGGCAGGTGGATTTCTGAGTTTGAGGCTAGCCTGGTCTACAGAGCAAGTTCCAAGAAGGACAGAAAATCACTTCCTATCACTTTCTGCTGTTCACGCTTTAGTATGTATTCTTTCAGACTTATCTCTTTTACCATATATATATAACATACATGTGTACACATATATGCTTATGAATGTTTTATTGTAAAATAAAATTATACTGCAGTCTCATGCTTTTACTGTATTATAAAAGAGAATGGTCTTAATGCTTGCATAGTATCCCAGTGTGTACTTATGTGTGGAGAAGGCTTTTGGCCCTGAACCCTCTTTATGCATAATGGGTATTATTATTAACAGCATTACCAGATTTTTTTGGTATTATTTACTTTTTTTTTTTTTAAAGAAAAGTGAAGTTTTATTTTTAGAATGTAAAATAACTACCATTACATATGTGTTATTCAAACAAGATAAATGGTTACAAAAGGAACATTTCTTTATCTGTGTAGTCCTGGGAATCAAACCTTATATGTGCCAGGCAGGCATTCTACCCCTGAGCTTTACAAAGAGGAAGGCCACCTCTAGCCCTGTTACGAAGTTATCAATACATAATTAATGTCAGTATTGTAGTTCCTTCTCTCTGTACCAAATGACCGAAGTGAAATAAAAGGTGTCTTAGGGCTTCTATTGCTGCAGTGAAACACCATGACCAAAAAGCAGAATGAAGAGAAGAAGGTGTATTTGGCTTACACTTCCACATTTCTGTTCATCACTGAAAGAAGTCAGGACAGGACCTCAGACACGACAGGATCCTTGAGGCAGGAGCTGATGCAGAGGCCATGGAGAGGTGCTGCTTACTGGCTTGCTTCCTTATGGATTGCTCAGTCCACCTTTTTATAGAACCCAGAACCACCAGCCTAGGGATGGCACCACCCACCATGTGCTGGGTCCTCCATCATTGATCACTGAGAAATGCCTTACAGCTGGATCTCATGGAGGCATTTTCTCAGCTGAGTCTCCGCCCTCTGATAATTCTAGCTTGTGTTAAGTTGACACACAAAACCAGCCAGAAGATCTGAACTCTTGTCAGCCTGACACACAAACATGTCACTGGTAAGTCACACCCTTCCTTTCTTATTCATCCTCAAGACCTTAAATGACTTAAAAGTCCCACCGTCTTTGCAGATTTAAACATTAAGATTTCAGTTCCTTTACAATAGCCACTCTTTTAAAAAAGGTCATGTCTTTCAGCTGTGACATTTTTTTTTAAAGATTTATTTATTTATTGTGAATACAGTATACAGAAGAGGGTACCAGATGTCATCATAGAAGGTTGTGAGCCACCATGTGGTTGCTGGGAATTGAACTCAGGACCTATGGAAGAACAGTCAGTGCTCCTAACCTCTGAGCCATCTCGCCAGCCCCCAGCTGTGGCTTTTTTAAAAATCAAAATCAAATACCTTCTTCAAGAGAGAAGAACCAGGCACCATCACTATCTGAACCAAGCAAAACCAAACTCCAACAGTACAAATAACTCATTGTTCAGTTATTCAGGGTTCACTCATGATCTTCTGTACTCCTGCAAAGGGCTATGGTCACGTCTCTGGCTCTGCCCTTTGCAGTACACACAACTTGTCTTCCAGCTCCGGTTGGCTCCACTTCACTGCTACTGTTCTTGGTGGTCTTCCCATGGTACTGGCATCTTCAAAATGCTGGTGTTCCTTGGTACACCTTCACTGCACTTTCATCAATAGGCTCTCTCCTCAGTGCCAGCCTTAACTTCTTGGGCCTCCAACTGTCACTCAGGCTGCAGCTTCATTAGTGGCCTCTCTAGGTCTCTCATAGTGCTTAGCTACTCTCTATGTCTCCTTGCTTTCAAACCTAGTACCACCTAGGTAGCACATTACTAAATCCAGCTGCCAGCATAAGGTACATTCTTAGCCAGCTCTGAAACACACCTCTGTGCTCTCAGGAACCACTTCCCAGAAGATTTCACCGTAGTGAAGCTGGTCTCTTGTTAATCACTGCTAATCTCTTAGCTCCAGCCAATCAGCATCAAATATCCTAGCAAAGCAAAATTTTGCTTTAGTAGTTTCTGTATCTGGTTAATCACAGTTGATTCTTCAGCCCCAGCTAACCAGAACTACAGGGTCTTAATTCAAAATACCAAACGGTCCTGGTAGAGTCTTCAGTTTTCCCTCTGAAATTTTCATAAGCCAGGCCTCCATCTTCTGCACTGCTCTTAACATTCTTATCTTCCAAGTTTTACAGAAGCTCCATAGAGCTCTTAATACTCAGTGTTCTTCTAGCCCTAAGTTCCAAAGTCCTTCTACAATCCTCTCCAGAACATGGTTAGGTCTGTCACAGCACTACCCCACTATGCTGTTACCTGTCTCGGTTAGGGTTTCTATTGCTGAGAAGGAACACCATGACCAAAGAGCAAGTTGGGAAGGGAAGGGTTTATTAGGTTTACACTTCAGCACTGCTGCTCATCACAAGAGGAAGTCAGGGCAGGAACTCAATTTCCTGGAGACAGGAGCTGATGGGGGCCAGATCATGGAGGGGTGCTGCTTGCTGGCTTGTTTCCTATGGCTTGCTCAGCCCACCTCCTTATAAAACCCAGAACTAGGGATGACACCATCCATGATGTGCTGGGCCCTCCCCATTGATCACTAACTGAGAAAATGCCTTACATCTGAATCTCATGGAGCCTTTCCTCAATTGAGGCTCCTTCCTGTGATGACACACAAAACCAGCCAGTACAAAAGGCTTTAAAAATGTTTATTCATTGATGACTGCATATAGGTCTTACTATATTGTGAGTATATTTACCTTGTTGCCTTCTTTTATCCACCCTTTGTGGTATTTGGGACTGTTCATGTTCCTCTAGGAATTCTATACAGCATTGAAACCTGTAGCATCCCTATGCTGGCTAGGAGGTGAGGCCCATGGCAGGTCATCAGGTCACAAGGCAGAGCTCTCGTGAGTTTGTCTACTGCCCTTATAAAGCCATATTCCTCCCATCACGGGGAGATCAGCAAACCAGTGTCTGTGATTAGATACTGCAGCGAGCCGCTTTCTGGCCTGCAGAATGACGAGTCACCACATGCACGATTCTTCTCGGATCACACTTTATTGGAGTACAGCTCAATTGAGATAGAACGGTGGAAGGAAGACCCCGTGCCTGAAATGCAGCCTGCTTATATAGGGAAACTGGGATGTGTGTAGCCATATGATTGGCACCCAAAGTAATGCCTCATTAGCATATAGCTGGTGATAGGTCCAAAGTAATGCCTCATTAGCATATAGCTGGTGATAGGTGGTAAGGAGTGCCAAATTAGCATAGTCAGGGATCACATCAGATAGGTCACTACTCAGCGCCTAATTAGCATCTGGGGAACATGATGCAATGTTCCAGCAAGTTTCTCAAGGGCCAACTGCGCCCTACAAGATACGTTGTCCACATCAGACACCTGGATTCTGAACGAATTCCTGTTTTCTTAGGTCATCAATCTCTGTATTGTTAGAGCAGCCTCAGCAGACACCTGTCAGCATTATTTTCTCCACACATTCCCCAGCCCTCTTCTCATTATTCTACTAGATATTTATCCTTCTGTTTGCAAGTTTGTACACCTCTAAAATTCTAACAAAATTCCTTAACTTATGTTAAAGGTTATGTTTACTTAAAACATAAAAGGTCTTTATTATGGAGTTTACAGAAATGAGTGAATAACCATGTCACTATTACTGAGCTGAACTTTGTGTCTAGTACATTGACTTTGTTGAGGGCTTTTTGTGGTTTTGGTTTTTACGAGACAGTTTCTCTGTGTAGCCCTGGCAGTCCCAGAACTCACTCCATAGACCAGGCTGGCTTAGAACTAACCGAGATCCACTTGCCTCTGCTTCCCAAATGCTGGAATTAAAGGTGTACACCACCACACCTGGCTTGCCTGTATTGAAATCTAACTTGAGCCATTTGTATGTTTCTGTTCAGTTACTAGAATGCTTTCTCTCCTGTTTAGAAACTATTGTCTCTTAACTATCTCAACCAAGAGCTAATTACTAATTGTTGTTTTTAAAAAACAAACAAACAAACACATTTATTATTGGGAGGGAGAGGGGGCATGTGAGAGTGAGCTCGTAAGAAAGTGCACACATTCGTGACTTTGGGTGCACTTGTGCTATGGTGTGGCGGTCAGAAGACAACTTTCAGGAGGCTAGTCTGTCTTTCCGCTTTGTTTGTGGGGCATCGTCTTTGTTTCTGCCCTGCTGAGTATTTGAGGCTAGCTAGCCCTCAAGCTTTTGAGGGAGCCTGCTGTCTCTTCCTTTAAAGCATCTCTCCATAAGCGTACTGGAATTACAAATGTGTACGCCCACATCTGCCTCTTCCATAAGTGCTGGGGTTGGACTCAGGTCATTAGGCATGCAGAACAAGTACTTCTACCTGTTGAGCTATCCTGCTGCCCCAAAACTATTAGTTCTGTAGGGCTTCAAAACATATTGGTTTTCTCAACACATCTCTTCATTTGCCATATGAAGAATCAATGCCAAATAAAAGTTTCCAGCACTGGTCTAGCTCACCCCACTGTGACAAGGCATTTATGGTGACACTCAAGATGTCACATCCTCCACAGGGACAGAGACATTCTTCATTTGTCTGGCATGCATAAAACAGACTCTTGGTGACTAGCACAAATGTTTTCTTGTTTAAGGATCAAAGGGATATTAAAGTTTGATTAAATGCAGTAAGAGAAAAATAGCTTTAAATTTTTATTTTAATGTTGCAGGCTTGAGGCATTTACTAAAAAGAGGGAGGGGGAATAAACGTACTCTTGTATAATTTGACTGTGTGGCTTGGGATTGAATTTTCTCAGAACTTTAATCTTCATGCTTTCCAGTCTGATCCAGGGTCTTAAAATCATTTAACGTGGGCCCTTTAAAAAAAAATTAGCGTTAAATGAGAACTCATGAATTCTTCATGAGGTCCAATTCATCATACGGTGTTAGTTCACTGCTCAGTGCGCCTGAATACACCTCAGCTAAGGGAGCCTTTTGACCATGAAACAAGACAAACATTTCAAGTTTGTGGATTCAGAGCATACGCTATTAGTTCAGTTATACCTACAGAACTCCACGCGTCTGTTCACCATCTTTTCAGATATAGAGAAGTGGCCAGACTAAGGAGTCATATTACTAACTTCTGGGTGTGTATGAGTGTGTAATGGGGTGGGAGGGTGTCCATAGGTCAGAGGAGGATACTGGATGGCCTACTTTATTGCCATCCTCCTTACTGTTTTTGAGTCAGGATCTTTTGCTGAACCAGGAGCTTGGCAGTGTCACACCTACACTGTGGGAACTTGAACTTTCTAGACACCCTGGCATTGGCTCCATTTCCCAGTGTCAGGATTTACAGGGAAGCAAGCAGTGCACAGAGATGACACTTGTGTAAAGAAAGACCAGAATTGCCCAAAGACTGACTCAAAATGCTTACACATTCCTCCTACTGCATTTCCATTTTAAAATGGGATCTTGTTCAGTTTCCAGTATTCATGTCAGGTAGCTCTCCACTTCTGGAACTCCAGCTCCAGGGGTCCAGTGCCCTTTCTGGACTCTGAGGGCACCTGCACACGTGCATATACCCACACAGAGACAACACATGTTTGCACATGATTAATTAAATGAATTTTTGTCTTACATTTTCTTCCAGAGTTTTAGAGGTTCTAATTATGTGTTTATTTTAATCAAATAAAAAGATCTTAGTAATGTATCCATAACTCTTTGATAATACATAGCAATTCATGGACTTCCCCAAAAAATGTTCAGCCCAAATCTGGAGGCATGGCTTTGCAGAAAAGAAGTGGGGGAGTTTGTATGTGGGGAGGTTCTCATATTCCTCTTCCCTATGAATTGTTTAACTTGCAATTGCTAGGTGGCTCACCAGCCAGCCTGCCCAGAAGGCAGAGTGGTACAGGTACAGCTCTATCTTTTAAATAAGTCTTAATAAAAATAAATATTTTTTTAAAAAAAGGGCTGGAGAGATGGCTCAGCAGTTAAGAGCACTGACTGTTCTTCCAGAGTCCTGAGTTTGATTCCCAACTACCACATGGCAGCTAACAACCATCTGTAATTCCAAGATCTGACACCCTTACACAGTTATACATACAGGCAAAACACCAATTCACATAAAATAAAAATAAATATTTGAAGTCTTATATTTACTGTATTTTTAGTGATTCTCTGTTTGTGTGTTCCCTGCTCTATCGATCTGTTCCTCATTCCCTGGAGACAGGATCTTTCACTGAATTGGAACTATGCTAGTGGCTAGCAAGGGCCAGGCAGCCTCTACTCCCCACAACACTGGCATTACAGGAGCATACATCCACACTGGTAAGAATTTAAACTCAGGTTCCTGATGCTTGCTATCAAACACAGTATACTGGTCCATCTTCCCAGCTTCCTTTTACTGATGACTAGTTTACCTCCCTCTGGAAGTCTGCATCTAACCAAAACTGCATTGATATTCTCAACCCAGAGATCTTAGGGAATCTCAGTGGGAACATTCTATTCAGATAGAAGGGTTGGGTTGACTTCACTAGAGTTTTTGTAGTTCCCCTGATCAGTGCTGTTGGTGGTGGCAAGTTTCTAGGAGCAACTAGAGGTGGCCATGTATGAGGGATGCCATCTCCAGAAAAGAAGAGTGATTGTCAGGGTTAGGGTGCTTTGAAGCGACACCATGGCCATGGCAACACTAAAAATGAAAGCATTTAATTGGGGTGGCTCACTTACACTTCAGAGGTTTAGTCCATTATCATCATGGTAGGAAGTAAGGCAGCTTGCAAGCAAACATGGTGCTGGAGAAGGAGCTGGGAGTTCTTGCATCTTCAATTGCAGGCAACAGGAAGTAGTCTGAGACACTGGGTGTGGCTTGAGCACATATGAGACCTCAAAGCCCACCTCCACAGGGGCACACTTTCTCCAACAAAGCCACACCTCTTAATAGTGCCACTCACTTTGGGGGCCATTTTCTTATAAACCACCACATTCCACTCCCTGGACCCAATAAGCCTGTACCCATATCATAATGCAAAAATGCATTCAATCTACCATAGTCTATCACAGTCTCAACAATGTTTAAAAGTTTAGAGTTGAAAGTCTCTTTTGAGATTCATTCAAACTCTTAACTATAATTCCATATAAAATCAAAATCAGAAAACAGATCATGTACTTTCAACATGTAATGACATATATACTGTTTCCACAATGAAATACTGGAAAACCAGCTGAGTAAACTCCAAATGCTGCATCTCCATGTCTGATTTTGAAATGCTCTTCAGATCTCCAACTCCATTCAGCTTTGTTGATTGCAACACACTTCTTTCTTTTGTGCTGGTTAGAAGAACTGTTAGCAGTTCTCCTCGGCAGATATCCCACAATTTTAGATCTTTAACATCTTGGGGTCTCCAAGGCAATCCAGACTTCTCCTTTAGAGCTTCACACAATAGCCTCTCTGGGCCTCCATTCAGGGACACCTTTGACATGGGCCTGGCCTCAACTGCTTTTCTTAGTCGTGGAACAATAATCCATAGCTATTCTTCTGTCCTTGACTCTAAAGCCAGAACCTCATGGCTGAAGCACTACATTCTGCTGCTTGCTGGGGCTGGAACATGGTTCCCTCCTTCAGTTATATGTACACCATGTTTCCCATGGTTTCTGAAGAGAGTCAACTTAGTTCAAGAAACTAACACAGAGTTCGTTTCATATTCCTAGCAGGTGCTTCCCCAGTTCCAAGAAAGAATGAGTTAAACCTATCTAAGAACAACTGGATGGTCCACCCCTCAGGCAGTAAAAACCTGCCAGCTATACCATCCAGGTGGGGTCCAGGAATGTTAAGCTGTAAAAAGTCCCTAAGCATGAGCTCATCGATAGAACACCTGCAGCCTTGACCCCAAGTAACCCTGCCTCCTGGTCTAAAATGCTTGTGTAACTTGGGGTGCTCAGCTCTTCCCTGCACCACATTCATGTGGTGTGGAGAACAAGCTCCCTGCCTAGGCTTGTATTGTGCTGACAATAAACCTTGCTGTTGCATTTCTGACATCTCTGTCTCCGGTGGTCTCTCTGGGTGACTGAGATTCAGGCATTACAGTTTCCTTCCCTGCCTGAGCTTAGCTGTCCTGAAACTGGATCTGTAGACGAAGCTGGCCTCAAACTCAGAGATCTGCCAGCCTCTGCCTTCCAAGTGCTGGGATTCAAGGCATGGAACACCATACCTGCCTCTAAGCTTTCTTCACATTTTTTTTTCACAAATTGGAAATTTACTGGATGGGATCTTGCCCTGAGGTCGCCACTCCCTTTTTTCCATTTTTTTAATGAAACACAGGATTTAGCTCCATTCCACTTCCTGGTATTTCTTTTCTCCTCAAATTTTACATTTTATAGCTCACCCTGCTCGGCTTGCTCCTTTTCATTTATAAATCTTTATTAGTTTCCACTAATATCCGCATAACAGAATCTATACTGGGCTGTTTTGAATTTCTTCTGCCAATGGAATGAATTAATTAATTCAAAACTCTTCCCT
The DNA here is from genome assembly GCA_004025045.1 of Sigmodon hispidus. Lineage (NCBI taxonomy): Eukaryota > Metazoa > Chordata > Mammalia > Rodentia > Cricetidae > Sigmodon > Sigmodon hispidus. The sequence continues at coordinate 22,228 of PVIH01010526.1, forward strand.
TTAGCCTCAGGCAGACTCTTCATTCATGGGCTAAAGGCAGCCATATTCTTCAACAAAATATCATAAGAATGATCTCTAGACCACATATTAATATTCTCTGGAACTTCTTGATCCAGCCCTTCCCAACAGTTCAAATAACCCTCTGCACCACTGTCTGCCATGCTTACACAACACTTAAAGCTGCTTTTCTAACCCAGACTCCCATTATTATTCCATATTCCAAACAAAAGCATGGTCTGGCCCTACCACAGCAATACCCCAGTCCCTGGTACCAGCTGCTGTATTATATAGTTTCTACTGCTGTAAACAGACATCATGACCACAGCAACTCTTGTAAAGGAAAACATTTCATTGTGGTGGCTCACTTATAAGACGTCAAAGCCCACCTCCACAGTGACGCACTTCCTTCAGCATGGCCACACCCACTCCAACAAAGCCACATCTAATAGTGCCACTCTCTTTGGGGGCCATTTTTTTTTAAATCAGCACAGGGACCATTGGTAGCCTGGTTTCCCATCTGTTCTTGATAGCTACCTGGTGGTGTCTTTCATCCAGTTCTACTTATCATTTTAGTAAGAAGGTCTTTCTAATTAAAGCACTTTAGAACAGACTCAGAAGAGGACAGCTTTCAGTAGTGAGTGATCTCCTTCCACTCTGGGCATCCTGGGGATCCCATGCAGATCATCAGGCTTAGTGACAAGCCATCTCAGCCCCTCCCCCATTTATTTTTATTTTATGTATATGGGTGTTTTGGTGTGTGTGTGTGTGTGTGTGTGTGTGTGTGCCTGGTACCTCCTGAGGTCAGAAGCAGGCACTGATCCTCTGGGATGGAGTTACATGGTTATAATTTGCTGTGTTTCTGCAAGAGCAGAAAGTGCCCTTAACGAATGAACCACTACTCTAATCCCCTCCCCCATAATTTTTTTTTTTTTTTTGAGGCTGTGTCTGTTGTAGCCTAGGCTGACCTTGAACTTGATATGTAGCCTAGAAGGATAGCTAGCCTTGAACTTTTGGTTCTTCTGCTTCTACTTCCCCAGGGTTGGGGCTACAGTTGCCTATAGCTCATCTGGTTTGTGCTATGCCGATGATAAAATCCTGGGCTTTGTGTGTGCAAGCTAAACAAACACTCTACTAACTGAGCTATACCCCTTAGCCCCTAAATGAAGTATTTTTTAAAAAAATAAAAGTGAGGGTTTTTAAGAGTATTTGTGTATGTGCGTGTATTTTCACCATGTGCATGCAGTGCCCATGGAAGCCAGGAGAGCACATTGAATCTCCTGGAACTAGAGTTACTGGTGACTGGCTGTGAGTCATCCGATGTGAGTCCTGGGAAGTGAACTCAGGTCCTCTGCAAAAGCATCATGTGCTCTTAACCACTGACCCATTTCTCCAACTGTTTTATTTAAAAAAGAAAACATGTAAACCCTATCATTATTTCAAACAGCCCCTGAACACTTGGTCCTTTCAAGCTATTTCAAGCTAATCAGATTGTTAAGGGAAATGGTTAAAATGCATTCACTTTAACCTAAGAAACACCCAGTGCCATTTAAATATTGTCATTCAGAGTCATTTAAGAAATAAGAAGCTTCTGTTAGTGGATAATCACAGTTATCTGCAAGTTCACAAGACTGAAACAGGTCTTGGAGACCATGTAATTAGTAGGATTCATTTCAAATGGCCCTTCAAAAGAACAGTCCAGTGTTAGAATGGTAAGGACTCACTGATGACTGCCTTTCCCTAATAGAACATACATAAACAATTATTCACAGGAGCTCAGGCACAGCCTTTCTCCAGGGGCACTCTGTTCTGGATCCCCGTGGCATAATGGGGCTGGGGGGAAAATGAGCTTGAGACCTCATACAGTTATGCATATTTTTGTTTGTTTTGTTGGAAACAAAACCAACCAACAGGCTGTCTGGAAAATCAGCCTCATTTCATGGGCCCTGGGATTGCCTTGCTCAGCAGGTTGCTGTATTTGAACTGAAAATGCTGTGACTGTTTCCAGCTTGCCCCTCCCCGCCTTTCTCTGCTGCACGCGGGCATATTCTGGAAGAGACTTTGCAGCTTAAAATTAGCATTTCACTGAGCCACCCAGGTTAGCTGAGAGCTACATTAAATAGGTCAGGAAATAAGACACACTTTTTGGAATGGAGAAAGTGTCATTGTGTGGTGCCATAGAACACTGCTTAAATGGGTGGCAGAGTGAGGTACAGGATGATCTTAGGGGAAAAAAAAATATGGGTTTGTAGCTGGTGTCGTCAAAGGCTGTTTCTGTATTGAAAGGCAGTTTGCTGTAGCCTCATTCCATGTGAAATCAGCTACGTGCTGAGCTGGGCGTCCAGCCCTCTGGGGCAGCAGGCCTTTGGCTTCAGCATCAATGCTCTGCTCACAGGGCACATGCTGCTGGCCACCACTCCAGCTCCCCATGAGCTAGAGCTTCGGCAGCTGCCACGGTCCAGATGAGAGGAGCAGTGTCTCCAGCCTCAACAGGATGAGCTGTTGTGGGGAGAAGGTTCTCCACCATCTTCATTGCTCAGACAGGTCTCGGCTCAGTTAGGTACAGAGTAGAGACTTCACTCTTTCTGCCCCTTTCCTTAAATTTTCCTAATAGCCACCAGAGGGCAGAAGGAGCGCCCTTGCTTGTTTGCATGCTCTTTCTTTCCTCCTCTCTCTCTCTGTCTGTCTCTCTCTTCCTCCTTCCCTTCTTTCTTTCTCTCTTTCTATTTCTTTTCTTCTGACTGTCCATGAAAATGAGTGCCTTCTTTATTTAGGTCTCTGGCCATGTTTCTAATATCAATTTGTAATTTCATTGTCTTGCCTTTCTTTCTTCAGACTTGAGTTGATTTGAATGCATTCGCCCTTTTGCCACAAGATACTGTAAGGGACAGTCCTTACAGAGTAGTGTTACTGCTGGTCATGACTCAGATGCCATCCCAAGTGAAGTGCAGTGGTGTCTATAGCAGACAGCTCCCAAATAATGACGCAGAGACTTCTTATTAGTTAATGAAAGCTTGGCCTTAGCTTAGGCTTGTTTCTAACTAGTTCTTGTAACTTAAATTAACCCATTTCTATTCATACACTTGCTGCTGAATGGCTCGTGGCTTTTACCTGTCCTCCTGCAAGTCCTGTTTCTTCTGCCTCCAGATGGTAACCCAGCCATTTTTTTTCCCAAGATACCTCTTTGTCCCCGGAAATCTTAATCTCTTCCTGCCTAGCGATTGGCCATCCAGCTCTTTATTAAACCAGTCACGGCAACACACCTTCACATAGTGTAAAGGAATATTTCACAACAGGCACTCCCATTTTGGTGCTTGCTACACTTCCAGGCTTGCCGGAGCAGGACAACCTCATTCGCGGGGGTATGGATTTTGGCAGCCATCTTTCGGTCTCCCCAACCACAGTGTAGAGATGCCGCAAGGTTATCTGCCCATCATGTCCTCTATACCTTCTTCCTTGACCATTTCTTAAGATTCTAGGAAATCAACATTGTAGCTGACACCATGGGAATGGTGCCTGTGCATGTCTGTCAAGTCAGCACAAGATTGGCCCCATTTTTGAGTCCTGTGTGTTAAAAGAATGCCCAGATCCCATCCAGGACTCACACTTGGTTTGTTCCTCACTGACACAGCACTGGGGAATGTCTAGGAAGCATTCCCAAGAAGCGAGACCAAACTAGACCACATTGAATTTTATAGACTTTTCACGCATTAAGAATATCGGAAACACCCATAAAGGAAAGTTGAAAATTTAAGGCATATAAAAGAATTTTGATTTATAACCCTAGGGAAGCACCAATTTGTTTGCTTTCAGATGTGCAGTTACTAAGGATCATCTCCAAGGGGTGTGTCCTTTCTTCTGCCTGCTTGTGTGATCATTTGAAGCCAGCAGACAGGTAGTTATGTGTGAGGTACATAGGTACCTAGGCAGTGTGTGCACATGTGTTCGTCTGCTGCTCTGGATGACAGCAAGAGAAAAGGGACCAAATATAAGATCCTACAAACAAAGTGGGCAAGTCTTTGAGTAGGGAAGGGTTCATGTGAAGAGGAGCTGTCTGGGGACATTTGGCTGGTGGTAGAACAATTGCTTTTCGTAATGAATTCCTGACCTAATGAGCGTGTGGAAATCGGTACTTGAGAGTAGGCCTGTTTTTGGTTTGGACTTCATGTACCGCCACCAGCAAGAACAAAGTGTGCTTAAAAGGGACTAGCATAACCTCCACTTAATTTGGATTTTTCTTCTTAAGTTTATGTTCATGAATGGCAAGATATTCTAGCAATGGAGTCAAAGCTATCGGAGCATTTTCTGAGCAGACTTTACCCTGGGAAAAGGCCACTGGCATCTATCAGAGCCCTCAGGGAGGGGAAACCTTGCCAGCCAGCCCCTGCAGATGGAGAAGAGAACTTGAACCCTACTGAAGGGCTTCAGTCATTCGTGGATAGTGTCTGGGACAGGGTGCTGTGGAAATTTAGAGAAACAGTAACAGTGATCAGTGTGTTGATTAACTTACCCTTAAGTTCTCCGGCTTCTTTACAACTTCTGCAGGAATATCACTTTTCTTTGATGCTACTGAGACAGTCAAGAGAAGTTTAAGCACAGAGATGGGTACATATTGTCCAGTAGAGAGGTGTTTTATTTCCAGATGTCTGGCAAGATGGGGATGTCACATGCTGTGCAGACAGCCCTAATACTAACTCAGTGCATCTTTGTGATACAAACTGACATCTCTCCTAGGAGCCTGGGTCTCAATCTGCTTGTTCTCTGTGAGCATTGTGCAAAAATCTAAGTACATATACCTGATCCAAAAGAAGTTTTTACATGTACATGTTTAATTATTTATGTGTGGTTCCTCTTTTCAATGCCTTTATCTTTGTTTTTATTACTGATTTGGGATGGAATCTTGCTGTTTAAGGATGGATTCAGGACTATGAGATGGAATGGAAATTACTTCTAGAGTACAGGTGAAATGGTTGATAACCCCAGGAAGAAGGTAGAGAGGGCCCAGGGAGAGGAGATTTGGGCCTGAAGTTGATTTTAGAGATGAAAGCCAGGGAAGCCGGGAGAGGGCAGGGAACCCAGACAGAAGGAATGGAGACCCAGCATGGATGGAAGCGAAGCGAACATTCAGGGCAGTAGGGGAGAGAGCAGTGTAATTTAGCTGCTCTGTAGGGAAGTCCTGGGTGCTGCTGCTGTATGACACCACACAGAAGGTCTCTGTGTGCAGAAACACAGATGTAAGCAAATGGTGTCTGAGAACAGCTGTGGCATGCTTGAAGGACCCTGAGGAGCAGTCTTCATCTCTCATGCCAGCAAGGAGAGAACTCACTCAGTATCCAGGATGAAAATGGAACATGTATAGCAAAATATAATCTCAACACTTGGGAGAGCTGATGCACAAGTATTATGAATTTGATCCACAGAGTGAGATGCCATCTCAAAAGCCACAAGACAGTGCTAGGGAGATGGCTCAGTGGGTAAAGGGGTTGCTGAGGAAACTGGACATGGTAGTTCGCAGCGATAATCCCAGGACTCACGTGCTGTGATGGGAGGCAGAGGCAAGAGACTCCCCTAGAGGCTTAGGGGCCTGCTAGACCTGCATACTTGGTAGTGAACAAGAAACCTTGTCTCAAGATAGGAGAGGAGGACTGATAACTGAGGTTTCCTTTGACTTCCACATGTTTACACATGTGCATCATACATGCACAAAAATGGGAGGAGTCTAAGGAAAGGAGGGGAAGGACATGGAGCCTGCTGCTGGGGTCAATGAGTCAGGGTGAATTTTTTGCCACCAGCTGGAAAGGCTCTATTAATTGTGTACGGTGTAGCCCTCTCCATCTCCCTTGCTTGTTTGAACCAGGGTCTCACTATGCTGACCATGTTTATCTCAAATTTGAGATGCTACTGCTTCTACCTTCTAAGTGTTGGCATCACAGAAATATGTCACTGCGTTAGGCTTTGGCTTCCATATTTTTGAAGTCATTTGTGAATATGAGTGGGGGCACAAGTGTACATAGCCTGTACATAACCATGTACATGGTCAGAGAACAACTTTGGATGTCATCCTCACTTGCTTCCTTTGAGTCAGGATCTCTTGTTTGCTTCTGGGAATTCTGTCCCTGTCTCTTATCTCGCCACAGGAACACTGGAGTTACAGACATGCCCCACCTTGTCTAGCTTTACCAGTGTTGTGGGGATTTATGTTACCCACTGAGCGATTGTCCTAGCTCCTAGTTTTGGCATTTCTATCCCTACTGACACTGCTTAAGTTTGCTTGGCTTTGAACCCACAAATCAGAGGCCAATATGGGCTCACTGACGTCTCTTTAACATTGGTCTTTTCTTCCAAAAACAGTAGGGATGTTGCTGGATAAGAGGACAAGGATTTCCTTCCGGGAGATACGATAAGGTCACACCTTCCTTACCTGTTCATTAGCTCCAGATATTTCTTTCATTGATTTTGATTTTTATCATATACTTGGATGCTAAACTTAAATTTTAAACCTCATACACATAGGATGCCAACTTTAAAAAGTAGTTTTCTAAGGAAGTGAAGGAACTGGAAGCTGTGCACTATAGACAGGTTTTTAGTTGGGCTGCCAGTTCACAAATAATGACATGGAGACTTGTTATTCATTATGAAAGCTCAGTTTTAGCTTGTTTCTAACTAGCTCTTATAACTTAAATTAACCCATATTTCTTTTTTATTCATTTTGCAAGCCACAGTTCCCTCTCCTTCTGCTCCCCCTCCCCTTCCCACTCACTTTAGAGGGTAAGGCCTCCCATGGGGAGTCAACAAAGTTTGGCCTATCAAGATGAGGCAGGACCAAGCCCCCCCAAATCAAGGCTGAGTAAGGGATCCCACCATAGGGAATGGGCTCCAAAAAGCCAGTTCATGCACCAGGAATAAATCCTGGTCTCACTGTTAGGGGCCTCACTAACAGACCAAACCACACAGTTCAGTCCCATGCAGGCTCTCCAGCTGTCAGTCCAGAGTCCATGAGCTCCCACTAGTTCAGGTCAACTGTTTCCTTGGATTTCTCCATCATGATCTTGACCACACCCCTTGATTATAAACCCTCTTCAACTGGACTCCAGGAGTTCATCCTGGTGCTTGGCTTTGGATCTCTGCATCTGCTTTCATCAGTTGAAGGTTCTGTGATGACAATTAGGGTGGTCACCAATCTGATTACAGAAGGCCAGTTCAGGTACCCTCTCCTCTCCACCATTGCTAGGAGTCCTAACTGGGGTCAACCTTGTGGATTCCTGGGAATTTCCATAGCACCAGGTTTCTCCCTAACTCCATAATGTCTCCTGGTGCTAAGACATCTCTTTCATTGTTTCCCCTCTCCATCTCTCCCTCAAATTGACCATTCCTTTCCCTAATGTTCTCATCCCTTATCCCCTCTCCACTACCAGTTTACCCAGAAGATCTGATTCTATTTCCCCTTCCTAGAGCAATCTTAGGGTCCTCCTTGTCACCTAGTTTCTGGAGGACTGTGGACTGTAGCCTGACTATTCTTTGTCATACATCTAATATCTACCTATGAGTGAGTAAAGACCATGTTTGTCTTTCTGAGTCTGGGTTATCTCACTCAGTATGATTTTCTCTAGTTCTATTTGCTTGCAGATTTCATGATGTCATTGTTTTATTTACCAGTGAGTATTACTTCATTGTGTAATGTACTACATCTTCTTTATCCATTCTTTGGTTGAAAGGCATATAGGTTATTTCAAGGTTCTGGCTATTACAAATAATGCTGCTATGAACATAGTTGAGCAAATGTTATAGTGGTGTCATTGAGTATCCCTTGGGTATATGCCCAAGAGTTAACCCATATTTCTTAATCTACATTCTTCCAGGAGCTTGTTACTTCATCTCCATTATGCCTATTCTGCTTCCTCTGAATCAGGCTGGCGACTCTACCTTTCTTCTTTCCAGAGCTTTCTCTTGTCCAGAAGTCCTTGCCATATCTCCTGCTTAGCTATTGTCCATTTACTTTTTCATTAAATTAATTACAGTGACATATCTTTACACAGTGTGATCAAATATCTCCCAACATTTCCCCCTTTTTTTTTTAAAACAAAAGGAAAGGTTTCTTACTCTAACACAATAAAACTACAAACAATAAGAACAATTACCAGATAAGAATCATATTCACAATATCCAGTCTATTTGTATTTGGCATAATCAGAGATAATACTCCATTATCTCCCCTCTCTTGATGAATTTAAAGTTTTATACCTAAACCATTTTTTATCAAAAGTTGTATTATTATCCTAAAACTATCTTTTTAGACCTTAAAACATTTTCTTAAATAATTTAAGCTTTTATATCTCACAACCTTATACCTTTTTTTGTAAGTTTTTTTCTTTTTTTTAATTTGGCAACAACACTGTAAGTATAATTCCTCTACAGTGCACTACTGACAGGAGTGTAGAGTCATGAAGATGCTATGGAAGACTGTGGCAGGCTGTTCCTCACAAAGTTAGAAGAGGGATTACCACAGGGTTAGACACTAACTCTACTGTGAAAATGACCAGAAGCATCAAATAAGAATCTTGAATCATGTGTTCATGATAGCATTGTTTTTTGTTTTTTGTTTTTTTAAAAAAAACTTTATTTATTTATTTGCCTTGATGTTTGCCTGGAACTGGAACTACAGACAGTTGTTAGCTGCCATGTGGGTGCTGGGAATCGAACCCCGGTCCTCTGGAAGAGCAGATGGTGCTCTTAACCGCTGAGCCATCTCTCCAGCCCCGATAGCATTGTTTTTAGGAGCCAGGGAGCAGCCACAGACATGTCCATGACAGATGAGTGAGTGATCAAATGTAGTCTATTCATGCAATGGAATATTATACAGTCTTGAAGTAAGGAATTCTGGAGCATTATATAATGTACATTCCCCTGTGAACATTATAGTGAGTGAAATGTACCAGAAATGTGATAAAGACTTTTCCTGCCTGTCTGAGCTAACATTTCTAGACAGAGGGGCACAGAAGTTGACTTCAACTGTTGTTTATTGTATGTGTACAGAGGCTCAGGGTTGAAAGATAGATAGCAGAGTTATTGATAGTGTCAATATAACAATCCAAATGCATTAAACACAACCAGGCTGTGCACTTAAAAATGGCTGCCATGGCAAAATTTACACTATATACATTTTATCACAATGTAAGTGAAGCTGTGACCATGTCACAGCCTCCTGCTTGTTTTACTTTTGTAAAGATGATAAATTTACTTCAGATTGGTTGTCTGCTCACCTCTGTGCCTGAGACCAGAGAGCTTCTGTTATTTTTAGATATTTGAATACGTGTACATGCGTACATGGCCTCCTAGGCTAGGACTTGAGTTCAAACACAAGATTCATTTATGTCTCATGTTTGCCTCATTTGTGCAGCCTGAAGGTGTTTCTAGACAATACTCAGTGTGCCTTCCTTTATCAGAGACCCATCATTAAGGTCAAGTGTAAATTCTCCCCTTATACAATCCTGTTAGCACTCAAAAATGTGGAACATTTCAAATTTCAGATTTAGGGTTGAAAGGTGCTTCCCCTGGGTTTGACAGAAGTTAAAATGGAAAATGTGGCACTTATAAAGCAAAGGCTAAATTTTTTAAGAACTGAAACTTTTTCTAATAAAAAGAATTATTATTTTTTTTAAGTTTCTCAAGACAGGGTTTTTCTGTACTATAGCCCTAGCTGTCCTGGTAGTTACTCTGCAAACCAGGCTATCCTCAGACTCATGGAGATCCACCTGCCTCTGTCTCGTGAGAGCTGGGATTACAGATGTGCACCACCACCACCGGGGAAGAGTTAATTTGATTCTTTGCAGTAATCTCTTAATAATTTTGGAGAGTCTTTTAGACAAATCCAACTGTGCTGTTATTCTGTCTGTAGCATGACCAAGGGGACATGGGAAAACCAAGAGAATGGACTCCTAGGAAGATAAGTTTCAGAAGTCCATTGGAGAGTAGTTAGAAGAGCCTGGCTGGACAGGGCCTCTGTCAGTATGTCAGAATCTCCTTCAAAGAGAGCGACATAGTAATGAGCATCCAAGCCATTTTAATAAATACAAAATTCCCCAAATGGCCTGTTGTTCCAGACTCCCTGACTCCAACAAACCCTGTAAAAATAAAGATTAAACTATACAGAGTGCTTAGTGTTTGTTTGTTTGTTTGTTTTCCCTGATTGCTGTCACTTTGCTTTGCTAATAAATGTCACTAGGCACCTGACCTAAGCGCATGCTGATGGCTCTGACCAAAGCACTGTTCCTCACCACCGTCACAGAAACCACTTCTTCCCAAAGCCACAGGGGACAGTCTCCCTGAACCACAGCTCTGCACTGCCCACCAGAAAGAGAGTGACCCACACTGTCCCTGGCTGACCCACTGCAGGAGCAGGCAAGGCTCAGCAGCCGCTGGGGGAGTGCCCAGCTTTAGGAACAGTGGTGTCTGCTTCTCTGATTCTTTATCCTTTTACGATCTTTTACTTTTACATAATTTGGGGGCAGAATTGTAAGATCAGTATAAAGAAGCACTGAATACGTGTCCTTTAGGAATGAAACATGGCATAATGTTTAATCAAAGGGCATCAAATTTCATGTGCTTCCCTACTACTGTTTTCTGTAGATTCCTACTCCAGGTCAGGACCACTCTGGGCATTTAGGCAGCATGTAGGGCTCAGCTTTAACCACCAACTAAGCAATCATCCTGCCCCACAATTTCCCACTTTTCAATAAAAGAGGTTGACAATTGTAAAGATCTCTTCTTGATTATGGATTAGATGTGGTCAATTTGGTGCCCTGTCTGAGGGTAGCACATCCAGCGTTTGACAGTTGGGGCACCTGGATATGATCCACCCCTCTGAGAAAGTCATTTTGAAAAGACATCTTGTAAAAGGTGTAGGGCTGGAAGATAGGTCATTTAGTAAAATGATTGTCACACATGCATGAAGGCTTGCGTTCCGATCCCTGGCAAGGCAATGTGCATGGTAATCTAGTATTAGGGATATAGAAAGTGGAGAATTCCTGAGGCTTCCTGGTTAGCTATTTCAGCCAAATAAAGCTCCAGAGTCAATGAGAGACCTTGTCTTAAAAAATAAGGTAGAGAGCTTTTGAGAAAAACACCCAATGTCAGCCTCTGGCTTCTATGCAGCAGCAGCAGCAAAAGTAACTACAGTAAAGCAAGCACCTGCTTACCTCTTTAATACCATGCCAGGTCAAGAGCTAGAACTCTGTCAGCTGCTGTGGAAGCCCTCCTGTCTGGGGCACAAGGTCTTTCTCCCAAAGTAGCCATTACTCTAACTTTCATGGTACTCATACCTATGCTTATACACTCCCCCCCACCCCCACCATGGCTTTCTCTAAGCTGTTCATTCCCTGACCCTATACTGTTTCCCACCCTCACCCCCATTTTTTTTTCATGACAGGGTTTCTCTGTGTAGCTCTGGTTGTCCCTTAACTCACTCTGTAGACCAGGCTGACCTTGAACTCATAGAGATCCACCTGCCTCTAAAGAGCTGGGATAAAAGGCATGTGCCACCACCACCCAGTTCCCCTCCCCCTTTTAAAGCTGTATGTCTGGTGAAGGAAAATGGTTGGCATTATCTGCAGTTTCTGCCAAGTCATGGTTTTTGTGAATTACCCATGCATGGCACGTGGTCTTCATCCTTTTGCTCTGGGTCCACGGGCTTTGATTAGACTTGGGTGCCATCCCTTTGATTGAGTTATAGGAGACACTCTGATTCTGTATTATGAGAGCCTTTAATACTCTAGGCAGGTTCATTAATTCACTGGGGCTTAAGTATTGCAAAATGATGATATTCTGATATTAGCACTTACAGGTCAGAATGAACATAAGGTCGGGACTCCTATTTGTATATCCTGAGGTTCGAAGCATATAGGAAATAAAAGAAAGATATTACTTCACTATATGTACTAATTTTCATGATGATGAATTTATTCCTGAAAGTGACCAGTTAGGCAAGTGTGTATACTCACACATACCGGCTTATACTTACGCACACATATATGTCTATATGTACATAATCGTGAACCCATGTATTTAAACATATTTGATGAGTTTTAATTTGTTTGAGTGTGAGCCCAGTCTTAAACAGCTGAGCCATCTCTATAGGCCAAGTTTTAATCCATTTTTTATTATTTTAAAATTCCATTACTGTTATTGTTATTATGATTGTTATGATTATACTTTCAGGGATCATTTCTATAGCTTGTTATTATAATTGTTGTGTATATATGATGTCTGTGTGTGGTATGTTTGCCAAGACACACATGTGGAGGTCCGAGTGAGTTTGATTCTTCACCTTGATGTGAGTTCCAAGGTCTGAACTTAGACTGAAGCTCACACAGTTGTGCCTTGACCAATGAGCCACCTTCCTTGCCCTTATTTTGGTTTTTTAAGACAATTTCTCTTTGTAGTCCAGGCTGTCCTGGAATTCACTATGTAAAGATCAGGGTAGCCCTAAACTCATGGGCATCCACATACCTTAGCTTCCTAAGTGCTCATACTACAAACATGAGCCACCATGCCATCTCAATTACTATTCCTGTGGAGGCACACTGTCTGCAGAATCAAAATAAGATAAAGACACAAGGCCACTCAGCGAAAGACTATTCCCAGACTTCCTTGCAGCTGGATGTGGTCAGGTGATTAAATTCTGGCCACAGGCTGGCAATATGAGGTGCTGTATGAAATGTCTGTTTTGCTCTTAAAAGAGCACCTGGCTTCCCTACTCTTTTTTTTTTAATTTTTATTTTATTCATGTGAACATGTGTAGGTGTGTACCGTGTGTGTGCAGGAGCTCACACACAGGCTTGCTAGAATGACGAGATACATCTTTTAATTTAGCAAGCACCTGATGCTTTTGGCTCTTGGCTCCCAGTCTGATTTCACACTCCGAGGGTGCAGATGGATCCCAGGTGAGTGTGTCTGCTTAGGGGCCACTTCAGAGCACTGCAGTCTTTACTAATCTGTCCTTACAGAGATGTTACATCTTCACGTTAAATGCCCAGATAATAGGCCTGCACACTGAATGTAATTACAAGACTTTACTTCACAGATTCATGTATAATTTAGAACTTGGAGTCTTCTCTTAGGGTTGAAAAGTCTGATAGTATTTCTAACATAATGATAATATAAATGATTTATTTTCTAAAAGAGAAAGCAAATCACAGTAGTGTACAAATCCCTTGGCATTATAAATATTTTGATTCATGGCCTTCATCCAGTTTTCTTCCAACACTTTTGAAAGTGTGAAAAATTATACTTTATGCCAGCAAAAATAACATTTTTATTTTCTATGAAAATAAAGCATTTTAAGTACTTTTAAGTATATTATCTTTTCAGCTTCATTAATGAAAATAGAAGTGAGCATCCCTGGGAAATTTGCCTGGCCTGCTCCAGCCTAGAACAGCCATCCTCGTTCCTGGTACTGCTTTGAACCATTAGCTCCTGGGTGGATAGTCTGTCAGGGACTTTCTGCTCTTCTCATACCCTAAGTATTCTGGTCATCAAGACTGCAATTTGGAGCTTAGCTATCCTGGGGTTTTCTTTCTTCTTTTTATATGTTTGTATGTATGATATGTATGTGCATTTGCACACACAGGCACACCTACCTGTGTGTCAGTACAAGCTTGTGTGTACATGTGTGTCTGTGTATACTGAGGCCTGAGATTTATGTCATGAATTGTGCTCAGTTGCTCTCCATTTTATTCTTTTATGCCAAGATCTCTCATTCGAACCTAGAGCTTGGTAATACGGTTAGTCTTGCTAACCCGCTTGTTCCAGGAACCCTCACTTCTGCTTTTGGAAGCTGGCATTGTAGACAGGTAGCCATATGGATCCAGATCCATTTACATGTGTTCTGCACCCCGGTCCTCCTGCTTGGATGGCAAGCGCTTTAACTAACCCCCTTTAACGCTATCTCCCTAGCCTCTCTTGGTTGCATTTCTAGCTAGAAACACCATTTCTCCTCCGCCTGACAGTGATTAGGGAGGGCAGCTTTGGCCTCCCTCTCAGGCATAACCAGAGCCATCAGAATTGCAGTTGCCATTCCCTTTTGTGTCCTAGAGGGCTGTACAGATTCAACAGAGCACTATTCTGTGTGATATTAGTAATTACTGGTTTTGAGCAGTTGTGTGTCGTGCGTCTTTCCTCAATCACTGTATGCTGTATCTGATGCTTATTGGTTCTGACAGCCTAGCTGGCCAATGAGCTTCACGGATCCACCGACCTCTGAGTTCCTAACACTGGGGTTGCGGGGTCACACCTCCACACTCAGCTTTTAATGTGAGTTCCGAGGATCTAAACTCGGGACCTCAGGTTTGTGTGGCAGACACCGCAGCAATTGAGCCATCTCCTCCTCAGCCCGCTGAACACTTTTCAAGCACTCTACTTAGTCCTTTCAACCACGGAAAGAGGCGGGTTCTGTTGTTTCAGATGAGAAACCCAAGCCTGGAGCAATTTGGTCACGTGGTGGACAACACTCAGTGGAGTGGCTGGGGCAGGATTCAGACCCAAGTCTTCAGACTCCAGATCAGAACTATATCAGAAGATTCTGTGCTAAATTAAGAACATAGTTCGGATGTGCATGATTTTGAATCTAGATGTTATACCCTATTTCAGTTTTTAGGGAAGCCAGAAGGCTTCTGAGGAACAGCCTTGATGAGGCCTTCCTGTGGGTGTAGCCCAGATGAGAGGCTGTACATGCTCCATGTGTGCTCAGCTCCATGTTTACGGATGCTCTGCTTTATCTTGGTGGTGGCAGGGCAGTTCAGGATGCCACCTACCTCCCAGAGAAGTCAGGCTGCTGCCTCCTGTGTTCTATTCTAGCCATTACAATTGTCAGAACTATGATTTCACAACGTTCTGGTTTCATCTGAAGGCTCATTTCTCTTCTCTCCAACTTTGAAAACCAGTCACTCTCCAATGTCTAAGATGTAAGGATGTTTACAGATGGAAAGGGCCCACCTGCTTCTCTCTGGCCATCTCAGGGCATTTTAAAACCTAGTTAAGGAAGGAAGCATGGTGCTTCTTTGGAGCTGGCTTGTCAGAACCAAGCTGCAAATACTGGGGAGGTACTCCTCACTTCCCTAAACAGAGCAAAGCTTTCTTCCCCATTCCTGGACCTCTTCAGCTCAGTCCCACTATACCCTGCCCCCAACCCAGGGTCACATGTCTGCAACCTGCCCCAGCTGTGAAGGAGAGAATAGGACTTTAGGGAATGTGACCTGAGCAGTCAGCTGAGGCAAGATGTGTACAATAAACTTCTTTCTGGACTGAATTATTCTGTAAAGTGACAGTCACTTCCCAGGAAGTCAGGCTCTGCCATTCTGCTTGTACTAATCACTGTTGCTATGGAGAAAACTCCATAATGCAATTAACACAGACTTCGGTTCCTCTTCATCCTTTTCAGGTCCAGTGATGAGGGGTTCTGGGGTGTTGCTTTTCCTGGAGCCCCCCTAAGACAGCAGGCTAAACTGGGTGAGCAGGAGGGTCCCAGGTTCAGTACTGAGATAGGATGGAGGGATGGGAAATGGAGAAATAAACAGAAACCATGGTGGGAAATAAAGACCTTCAAACAAAGCAAAACAAAATCCAGAGAAACCTCTGCCTTTCTGGTTTGGGAGTATGATAAAATTTTCTTCCACCCACTCATGAAATCAGTATTTCTACTAACCCAGTAGCCTGCCTGGCTGAGTGGAGACAGGACCCACCAGATACCTCTGCGATCCAGAGCTTGTTTGCCCCTCTCTTGGACTATTTCAAACCCCAGCACCAGCTCATTTGCAAACCCAGAAAGATCGTGTTTTCTCCTTAACCAGGTCATTCCAACAATCGTCCCCAGGGGGGCTGCCTGGTTAGAAAAAACAGAAATGCTAATGAAGTGATGAGTGTTGATGATTATGAAATAAGGGTCTGAGGACAAGCTTTCTGCAGTTTCTAAGTTCTGAGCATCTCCCAAGAGGGGACTGGAGCTTCATGCTTCCTGCCTTCCTCTTTCTGTGTGGAGGAAAAACTTGGTCAATAATCAATTAGCAGAGTATTTTTAAACAATAAAGTAAAAGAAGCTATACCCATGTCTCCCCTCCCTTTTAAAGAAACCTCCTAGAAAGAGAGGCCAACACAAAAGTTGGCCAACAAAATGACCAAGCACCGCCCGCATCATCTCTAATTAGCTAATGTATTTCTTTCCGCCCTACTCTTGGGGGAATTCTCAGGCGACTCCCCTGCCGCTCCTGGAGACAGCAGAAAAGCAAATGACACCAAATTTTCCCTTCTTAATTAAAATGTTAAATAGGGTTAAGATGCCAAGCCGCATCAGAGTGTTTGTTCCCCTGGTGAACTCGGAGCCCTGCCGAGGTCACTTCAATGGGAGTTCTTTGAATCCAAATGTTATTAAGTTCCCAAATGTAATCAACCCAGAGAGTTTAATGGAAACTTTCTCCTTTCTTTTAATAAGCATGTGAAGAAAAAAAAAAAAAAGCACCCAGGTTAGGTGCATTGCCCTCCTATAACCAAGTCACTATGGCAACAGGCAGCTGGTCTCTAGAAAGCCTGGGAGGGGCCACCCGCAGGAGCCCAGCTCCGCAGTGCTGTCCCTCAGGTCAGGCATAAATCTCTTCAATGGGATTAGATTGTTTAAGGGGCTGTGGGCTGTGGGAAAACTTTTGTCTGCTGTATTCATCATCTCCACTGTGAGTCTCAACATTTCCACTCAGGGCACAATGGGGTTAAAAGTAAGAGCAAATGTTTTGATGGGTTTATTTTGAATTATGAATACATAGGGCTGCATAATTGCCTGTCACCATGGCCCTGCCCCTGGCTGGGCTCTATGAGGACCAGAGGGTGGGTGATGGGGAAGCAGTAAGAGTCAACACTGCTTAGTGACTTCAGCATAAAGAATGAATTATATGGCTTTGAGGGGACTGACATTCTGTATCCTAGAGACCGGTTGCATGCTCCCAGCCCTGCTGTGGGGGTGTACAAAGTTTCAGAAGCAGGCCTTCCTCCCGACAGGTTGATCCCTACAGAGGTGATTGCTGCCCACTAGGTTATTATGTTTCTTTCTTGTGGTCTACATGCTGAGAAGTCTGATGCAATGCTGTGTTCAGGGCTCTGTCAAGTACTCCGTGTCATGAGATGATTTCCCCTACCCCCGCCTCCGTTCCACTTCATACATTCAAATCTCAAGCCCAACACCTCAGAACCTCACTGTCTGTAGTTGTAGTCACAGTCTGTAAAAAAGAGATGAGTGTGTTGAAATGAAGCTGAGACCTATCCAATGTGAGTGATTTTTTTAGAGGAGGAAATTTAGACATATAAAGATATTAGAGTGGTGTGTGCTTGCGCGCGCGCGTGTGTATGTATGTGTGTGTGTGTGTGTGTGTGTGTGTGTGTGTGTAAGAATTCACCAAGGGCCAGGCCCTAAGCCAAGGAGAGAGGGCTCAGAAGAAACCAGTCCTGCTTATGCTTCTGAGTTCTCCAGCTTCTAGAATGGGAGACAGTACACGTCAGTTTGAGCCCTGTGGTGTATAGCACTTGCCTCTGGCAGCCCTAGAAGGAATGCTCCTCTCTGCCGTCTTCCACCTCTAGTGATATAGGCAGCTAGTGTCTGAAGAAGTGCCCAGGGAGACTCTGAGAAGACACTTGTCCAGACCACCAGAGTGGTGGTTGCAAATCTTAAACAAGGCTGCTGCCACCAAAACAACATTGGTGTGAGAGCATCTCTCAGTCCATCCTAGGGGCCACCCTGTTCATGTCCCCACTGTGTTAAGGCGCCGCTCTCCCAGGTTATACTTATTGGTTTAATGGAGCCCATTTGCTTTGGTTTTTAAATCTTCTGTATTAAAGGTGAGCAGATTTTCTTTCTCAGCCTTCTTTCTTCTCAGCATCCTAGGAGTTCCCAGTGGCGATTCTAGACTGTGTCCTCCCTTGAACCCCTATCCTGCACCATTAGCAAAAGAAACAAATCTCTGAGGAGCAAAGTTTGTGGGTTGGGGGTTGGGAGTGGGAAGGGAGGCAATTTTAAGCAAACTTGATCTATCAAGCTCTGACTTGAAAACAGACACATGTCAGGCTGATGATTAATTTTATAGAAATGATTATTAACAATTGTGAACATCTCACTGATGGAGAAGATGGCTAGAAATGTTTATTCATAGTGTATAAGCATATTTGAAGGATATATTAAATAATAATTCCTTTCTGTACATTAGAGTTGGAGTCAATGGAGAAAAACATGGATTAAGACAATGTCTTTCAAAAACTCTTGTTGAGGATGCAGTTGGCAGGATGTTTGCCTAACATGCATAAAGCCTGGGATTTAATTCCCAATATTGCATAAACTGGGTAAGGTATATAAACAGAGGCAGAGATTTTTTTGTCCAAACCTCTTGGTCCCAAATAATCACACAGAAGCTTATATTAATCATAGAATACTCAGTCTATAGCTCAGGCTTATTGCTAACTAGCTCTGACATTTAAATTAACCTATTTCTATTCATCTATGGATTGCCACGTGGCTGTGACTTTACCAGTCAGTCCTCTGGTATCTTGCTCCTTGGGTGACTGTCTCAAGTCTCCCTCAACTCTGCCCCTCTTTACCCCAGTTTTTAGTTTACACTGCCTATCCTTATCTTGCCTTACCATAGGCCAAAACAACTTTATTATCAACTGTAGCTTGAATTCCAATTGGTCTTAATAATAAAAACCTAGAGTCAGCTATAGGGGTAAATACTGAAAGATCAGAGAGACAAAGGAGCCTGCCACAGCCATTTCTTACCTTAACAACCCCTCAGCTGAAAAGGGGAGAGTCTGTAACTTCCTGCCATATATTTCTCTCTCTGTTCAGCCATACCACTTTCTGTCTCCATCTCCTGAGTTCTGGGATTAAAGGCATGTGCTTCCCAAGTATTGGAATCACAGGTATGAGATCCCAAGTGCTGAGAGGTGTGAGCTTTCACCAACTAGCTGTTTCTCTTTTAGACTGGATCAATCTCATGTAGCCCAGGGTGGTCTTGAACTCCTGATCTTCCTATTTCCTCCTCTTACGTGTTAGAACTAAAGGTATGTGTCACCATTGCATGGCCTTTATGGCTAACTAGTGGCTAGCTCCGCCCTCTGATTTTTCAGGCAAGCTTTATTTGTTAGAGCACAAACAAAATATCACCATATTTCCCCCTTTTTTTTTCTAGAATAAAAAACGTTATAATAAAAAGCCATATAAAATAAATATAGACAATATATACATGCAATAGATACATAAACAATGTCTAGTCCATAAACATTTGACAAATTCAGAGAAAATATTCCAATCAGCCATGAAAGCAACACATTTACAGCATACAGAAGGATCATCTCACAGCAGCAGTCTACACATCTGTATTCTCAGCACTTGCACAGTGGAGGGAGGATAATCAAAAGTTCAAGGTCATCCTTGGCTCTGTAGTAAACTTGAGCCTGACCAAGGCTACATAAAACCTTGTCTCCAACAACCATCACTTGTACTACATAAGGTACACCCAGTTAGAGGACAAGACACGGTAGGTAATCTTTATGCACTAGTTGTGGTGAGGAATAGAGTGGTATGGACAGACAGACAGATAGGATGGAGGTCCAGCCTGTCTTCACACACAGATGTACATTCACTCTGGACACCTATGTGAGATGGATATATATCTGCTCAGTTGAAATCTTCATTCAAAAATCCCTTTCTTTTTCTTTCAAATTTTATTTAAGTTTTGAGAGAGGGCCTCAGAGTAGCCTAGGCTGACCTAGAACTCCCTGTGTAGTGGAGAATAGTCTTGAACTCTGGATCCTCTGCTTCTCTCTGACTCTGGAGTGCTGGAATTACAGGTGTGAACCACCATGCCCAAGCTAAGAAACATTTATTGAGTTCTTGTTTTAGGGGCTATTATGCCAAGAGATTATAAAGACATCACATGGTTTGTCCTATTCTCAAGGAGTTTATCATCTACTAAAGGAAAAATGGAAATAAACAGTAAGTACACATATGTAATTGATGAAGTACAACACAAGATAAGAGAGATTTGGTAGTCACCCACTCTAGAGCTGGGATTCCAGAACCATATACCTACCCTTTGGGACATCCAGCCTCAGCATGTCAAGGTCACTTGCCATCTTGTCGCTAATTTTAGGGAAAGAGAAGATGGAATGTGGCCTTACAGATGCTAGAAATGAGAACTGAATGAAGCACACTGTAATTTTGTCTTGGGGTTGTAATGTCAGTTTGTCTCACATAATCTCAGAAAGAATCTAAAGCCAAAGAGGAGACAGTCTTTACAGCCCATAGCCTTTGATATCTCCTGGTTTGGGAATCTGGGGTCACAGCATCTAAGCAGCTCTTTGGAGCGAGTCTGTGTGTCACTTACCCATGTCCTTTCTCCTCCCCAGGCACAACTTCATGCTCCTTCCCATGCCCTCCCTCTTGCAGGACATAGAAAGTCCCAGTGGTCCTCTGTCACCCACCGAGTACGATGGCCTAAGGTGCAATTTTAGTTACACCATTGCCCTGTTCCAGAGCCATCAGCATCTGCTAACTGTTGGAGGATGTGCATCTGCAGGCTGACAAGACAGGTCCTGCCCCTAGGCACTCAGGGGCTCTGTGGTCAGGCCTACCTGGCTTTCCAGTGGCCAATCATCCAAGGTCTCTGTCCTTGTGTGCCTGTCACCCATACACCTTTTGCCCCTCTCTCCATACCCTGGGATGATTCACCATGGACTAAAAAGAAAAGTCACAAATATACTCATGAAAAGGATTATGAACCATGCAATGAATAGTACATGGATAAAAACCAGCAACTTTCTTCAACACAATAATCTTGAAGGAAAGTCACCCAACATTCTGAGTGGTCCTTTCTAGGCACTGAGGTCATATATATATATACTTTATTTTTCTTCCCTCAGCTTCTTCATGTCCCAGTTAAAAATATTTGGTTGCTTTTTTTTGGGGGGGGTGTTTGTTTTGTGTGTGAATGTGTTTGTATGTATGTGTTGTGTGTGTGTGTATGTGTGTGTGTGTGTGTGTGTGTGTGTGTATACAGGTGCCCATAGAGGCCAGTAGAGGGCATCAGACCTCTTAAAGCTGAAGTCATAGTGATTGTCCCAGAAACCAAACTTCAGTCCTCTGGAAGGGCAGCCAGTGCTCTTAACTGCTAAGCCATCTCTCCAGCCTCCACATTTCCCAAAATTTTAATACAAAAAGTATTTTTGTTTTAATAAGAGGAAGAAAAAAAACTCAATAACTAAAAAGGGGCTTGAATAATAAAACTTGCATATGCTTCAAGACCAAACTCAACTTGAACTTCAGATGGTAGAGAAAGGGAATGACCTTGTAGCAAGTCAAACCTAAATAACAAGGGCTTTTATGTGGATTTATATCCTTCTTCCATAATTGTCCAGGAACAGGCTGTCTGTGTTGAAATGACAGCTTTGTGATATTCTTTCTTTCTTCTGCCAGTTTTAACTTGTACCTCAAAGTACAGAGAAGTTGCTTAGTATGTACCCCTCACATTCACCTCTTAATCAGTAGATAGCAAGAGAGCAGAATCCTTTATATCCTACTGTGTAGAAGGTAGTTTACAAGCTATACCTCCTTGAAAAGGCATCGGAGAAATGTAGTTTCTGTTTGGAATAACTGTTCCACTGGAAACAAAACAAAAGAAAAGTGGTATTTGGTGGGAATGGAAGGTAGGAATGGGAGTGGTGGTGTTCATGGTGCTGCTGGGAATTGAACCCAAGAGGACTCTACTGATGTTTGGCAAGCTTTTCATTGTGAGAACCTGGAGGGCAGAGTCCAGTTTCAAGGATTCATCCAAACATTGGTACCTAAGGGTACTAAGCCCAGTTTCAGAGAAGGCTTGGTGCTCTGGCAGCCAATGGATTCAAAAGTTAGATTTGTGCCAGAGGACTCAACCAATCGCCACTATACCTTACCCCTTTTGCCCAATCCTGGAATGCCAAGGTGTGTTACATCATGCTTACCTATATTTTTCTTTAAAGACCCGTGCGGGTCATGGCGATGGGGTCCCTAGCCTTTTCTCTGCACCAGAATGATGCTATCAACCTGGGTTCCTTGGAACCTGTATTAATCTGTAGGTAACAATAAAATTCTCATGCCCCATGTTACAGCATGTTCAGCCTCCCCTGCAAATGCAAATTCTTATATGTGGGCATAATATTCATCTCTGAGCCATATTTGAAGCCCTTAAAGTGTTGTTTATAAAAGATGAAGTGATAGGTAGTCTGAAGACCTATTTGAAGGGGAGAAGTATTTTGAGGCTTATCTGAAAAGTAGACACACATAGGGAGACTTTAATTAAAATACCAACCACACTGGAGTTCATTATGACTGTCAATAGCGATCACGTCAGGCAGAGTGGTGACCCTCTGTAATCTCAGCTACTTAGGAAACTGAGGAAGAAGGGTCACTCGAGGCCAGGAATTGGAGGCTAGCCCGGACAACACAGCAAGCCTCATTTCGATAGCATAAACACAATAATGGGCTGTTGTAACTGGAGGTATAGCTCTGGGGTGCCTCTGGCCCCTCCACAATAACTCATCTAGAGGATCAGAAATTGGAAGCATCTTCAATCCTCTGCTCCTTTTTCTCGTTCCCAGATCTTCCTAAGGGAAGAGCAGAGAGGAGAGAGGACTCATGGCCAGGCTGCTTCCAAGCACTGAGGACAGTACCCCTCCCCACCTCCCACCCTTGTAGTTGGGTGCTGAGGGCCTGAGAGAATCTGCATTCCTTGGTTATGCATGAGCAGTGAGGCCACTACATCAGAGGGGCTTCCCTTAAAAGGCCCGTCTCAGTATTTCATATCATAAACAAAGGCAAAGCAGTCCTTCCCCATCCACTGGTCAACCTCGGAGATGTTTTGCCCCACCACACACCTCGGAAAAAGTTTTGATCTTTTTTTTTAACCAATTTTGGGGGAAAAATATTAAAAGGATTCTAAAAGATTTGCTAATTTTAGCTCAGCAGAGAACTTCAATTCTCAGGCTCCAGAGATCACTGTAAGCTCCTGGGCCGCTGGGTGGCTTGGGAGCTGATCTGTAACCTCTTTCCTATCACATATAGCAGACCATGTAGCTAATGCTGGGCTCTCCAGAGCTGTTATCACTAATAAGGATGCCCTGGGCAGAGAACAGAGAGTGGTCAACTCACCCGGTGCACCCTGGAGTGCACTTGAAATGACACCTGCAAGGTTGGTTTTTTTTGTTCTCCATGAAACTGAGGATTTACACTCCCAGGAGGTTGCACTGCCAGGGTCTTTGCCTTTTCTTACTTGTCATGGAATCCAGTGACTTTTACACTTCTATTGAAGACCATGCCCGGCAATCCCTCGGTGACTTTGGCTTCCCTTACTTCTAGTCACTGGTGATCAGAGAGCAAGTGTCTGTCACCCAGCACAATGCCTAAGATCTCACTGGCTGCCTGGTAGCTGTCCACGGCACTGAATGGAACATGGATATGAGAGTCAATTAAGATATAAAAATTCAGGCAGCTTCCACCAGAGGTGATACTCTTCTGCAATGGTGCCAAAACTCCCCTCCACCTAGACCCTGCCCTTGGCTAGACAGCAAGAGTGCCCATAATGGGGCTTGGTCTCTCTGGATGCTTACACACACACACACACACACACACACACACACACACACACACACACACACACACAAGCACACCTGCACATGCAAGCACTCACCACCCAGCCTTTGAAAACAAGAGTGTTCCCATGCTGGGAGCCCCATGGTCACACCCTCTTCTTCCTCTGGGCAATGATGAAATAATCAAGAGCAGAGACAGATGACAACATTTAGCCCTAATATGCCTGATAAATGAGGTTCAATGTCTAAGTCAGGAGGATGAATCCTCTCCTACCTCCTGGGGCATCTTACCCTGCCTGGCAGCCTGGCTTGACCATTCTCTAAGACAAGTTGCTAAGTCTATTCCAGTCCCAATATTGATGTACTAAAAATAATAGTACTTAGGCTAGGAAAATAACTCAGTCAGTAAAGTACCAGCCACTCAAGCATGAAGACCTGAGTTTGGTCCCTAGAAGCAAAATAAAAAATCAAGCATGGTGGTGAATACTTATAATCTCAGGCCTCAGGAGGCAGAGATAGGTGGATTGATCTCTGTGGCTTGCTGAATAGGTAAATCCCAGACCAGTGAGACTCGAACTCAAAAACATGATGAATGGCCCCTAAGGAGGAATAATATGCAAAGTCAGTCTGTGCCTATCCCCCAAACATGTACACACATCCATGCACATCTGCACACACTTGTACACACACATGAACAATCCAACAAATAAATAAATACATTATAAAAGATTGAGTTAATATATATAACAGATTGAATGTGATACTTGTCTCATAATTATATTTATTTAGTGCCCATGATGGTTATCCTTAATAGCAATGATAAACCATGTCTGTGATGATTGGCAAGAGATGTGTTGAACATCAAGGATATATTTTCTAGAAAGTCAGGCACCTGTTTTCTAAGGGTCAGAGATGATGATTTATGAGAGATCGTCATAGCACTGGACCTGTGGTGAGGGAGCTAGGAGAAGAGCCAGACTCTTAGGTCTAACTGACTGGAGCTTACGTGACTTTTCTTATCCATCCATCCAAGCACTCACCCGCCTGCCCACTCACACACCCACCCACCCACTCATCCACCCAAATGCCTGCCTACTCACCCACCCACCCACTCACTCACTCACCCACCCACTCACTCATTCACCCACTCAGTCACCCACCCACCCACTCACTCACCCACTCACCCACCCACTCACTCACCCACCCACCCACGCACTCACCCACCCACCCACCCTCTCACCCACCCACCCACTCACTCACTAACACACCCACTCAGTTGTTCACAGATATTTATCAAGTGCATATTAAGGAGCCAAGCATTGCTGAGTCTGAGGAGTCCTGATAAACATGATCCAGTGAGGACTAATGGTCATGATCCTAATGAGGGACTAACCTTGGGAAGGCCTAGCATAGCCAAGTTTACAGCTAGACTACAGACAGCAGATGTGAGGACGAGGTCATTCCTAATAGCATGATGGCTATCAATTAAGATATATCAAACTATCCTACCACAAAGTTAGCTTCAAACAACAGTCCCCATCTACTTGCTTATGATTCTTCATTTTTGGACAGAAACTAGCGTGGGCAGTTTGTCTTTTTGCTCCATATGGCATAATCTAGAAAGATCAGCTACCAAGAGTACTGGCTCCCTTAGCTGGCCAGCTGCTGGTAGCTGGTAACTAGGTCCTAGTTCTCCATGCAGCTGTTCCACACAGCTGGGAAAGACATCTCTGAGGAAGGCTGATGCCAATAATCATTCCAAGAGAAGTACCAAGGCTTGGGAAGCACAGAAGGATGCCAGCAGGGGAGGGGTGCAACCCCATGAGCTATTGTAACTCTCTCTGTCCTGGTCATCTGCTGCAAGCACTCTTGGTCCTGATTCCCCATTCTCAGATGGAGGAGCTGCCCTGGCTGCCTCTGAGCTCTCTTATAGCATCTGTCTGTCTGTCTGTCTGTCTTCAGTTTCTGTACTTGGGTCCCCTCTACTGTCATTTTGCAGCCAGAAAGCTGTGACAAGAGGCAGAAGAAGGCTTCCTGGATGCTTTTCAAGAAAAAGCATAAAACCCATTAGTGCAGGAGTGGTCCATACCTGCCCCAGGCTGTGCTGTGAGCCTCCATGTCAAGTACATCCTGCCAGCAAATTGAGTAGACGAGGGAGGCAGATTAAATAAACCTCTTTTGAGAAAGAAGAAAGAGTATCAGTCATCAAGGAATCTAAGAGGCCTCAATTGTTCTAGTCTAGGCAAGTCTGGCACCCAAGCCAAATTCCAGTGAGCCAGTGGACCTGAGGCTCAGTGGCCCGGGGGAGGGGGCATCAGGACAGAAATCTTCTCTGGAATTTAATTAGATCAAGATGGGTGATACATTCCTGAAGGAGGGTGCTGAGTAGTTAAATTATCCCAGTTATTTTTCCTGGGGTATCTGTTCAGGGAGCTGCAAACCCACTAAGATATGTGATAAAGAAGCTACCTGTGTCATTTCTAACTAGTTCCAGCCAGCTAAGCTGCTCCTTGTTCTGAGCTGCTGGCGATTAGCTGTCATCCAGCCTGCACAGGAGAGGTGGGTAAGAAAGACATCACCCCCTTAGCATTTGCAGGACCGGGCAGGCAAGATGCCTATCATCAGCACACATCTCCCAGGCAGGCGCAGGCTCCAGCATGAAGCAGCTGCTTCACTGGGTTTTTTCATTTCAAATGACATTTTTTGGAAAGGTTAGAATCTAATCCTCTCTCAAGATAGAATTATTTCAGTTACCACTGATCCTTCTGATAAGTGAGACAGGGCTTCATTTCTTTCTTGCTACTGAGGTATCTAATTTTATAAAAGCCTTTAACTGTGTTGTAATTTATTGTAGCAACAGGATGGCTACGTGCAAGGGCTTGCCTACTTTCTATTAATTTTCTAGATGAATCTCTTCCCTTGCCTCAAGAAGTTGTGCATGCCTTTCTCTGTGGGTTTCATTAAGACTGTTTGAAGTCGTGGCTGTAAGATCATTATGATGCTTTTGGAAGATAGTGGGTTTCAAAGACTTGTACTTAGGAGACTTAAGAAGAGCATCATCTTGATTCCTGTCCCGGGCTACTTTTTCAGAGCTGTGATCTGGCTGTGCGGTAATTGGTACTATTTTCCTAATGGTTTTCCCCTTACACCCATTATTCTTGCAATTCTGAAATGGATATGAAAATTAATTTTCTTTATGGCTTTTCGAGACAGGGTTTCTTTGTGTAGATTTGGAGCCTGACCCATAAACCAGGGTAGCCTTAAACTCACACAGATCTACCTGCCCCTACCTCCCAAGTGCTGGAGTTAAAGGTGTGTCACCAATGTCACCACCACCCAGCAGAAATAAGAAATTTAAAATGAGAGTCTAGCATCTCCCAAGGAAGGCAGAACTGATGCACTAGCTCTATCAGTGCACACAACACAAAAATAGAGTTAGTATATATATATATATATATATATATATATATATCCCTATCCCTTAAGGTGTGTGTGTGTGTATTCCTGCATATGTGTATGTGTGTGTGCAGAGGCCAGAGGAAGACATCAGATGTCCTACTCTATCAGTCTGCACTTTATTCCCTTAAGATGGGACCTCTCATTGAACCTGGAGCTAGGCTAGTGACCAGAGAGCTCAGATGGTCCTCCTGTCTTTATTGCCCTTCTCCCATATTGCTAGAGTTGTAGGTATTTGTGGCCACACTTAGCTTTTTTTTTTTTTTAATGTGTGTGTTTTCTTCACCAGTGTTCCTCAGTTGCATATAGTTCTTTGTGTACGGTTGAAGCCTCGTGGGGCTTTTTTCCATCTACTTCGGCAGGTGCACTGGTGTTTGGTGTCCTTGGTCAGTTCATGTTTGGGCAGTCATGGTGCTGGGACTTTATGGGTGTAGCTTCTGACACTACTAGAAGACATAATCTCACAGCAAACTCCCTGATCTGTGGTGATATATTTTATATTTAATAAAATCAGTCTGGAATATCAGAGAACAGATCCACCCATAGTCAGGCCAGGCAGAAGTGGCACATATCATTAGTCCCAGCATTTGGGAGGCAGAGGTGAGAGGATCTCTGTGAGTTCAAGAACAGCCTGGTCTACAAAGCAAGTTCAAGGACAGCCAGGACTACACAGAAAACCCTATCTCCAAAACAAAACAAAATAAATAAATAAAGACTGGAAGAGATGGCTCTGTCCTCTGATAGTCCAGGCTGATTTCATTAAACATAAAATATATCAGCACATTGGTCCCCTGGCTCTTATAACCTTTCTGCCCCCTCTGCCCCCTTCTCCTCCTCCTCCTCCTCCTCCTCCTCCGCAGTGCTCCCCAGCCTTAGGTGTGGGAGTGTTCTTACATGTATCCATTAGCACTGGGCTCCATTACTCTGCATATTGGTTTTCTATAGTGGTCTCCGTCTGTTGCAAAGAGAAGTTTCTTTGATGAGGGGTGAGGACTACACTTATAGTGACTATAAGGGAGTTTGTTGTTATGCTGTCTGAATAGATTTGTGCCTGTGGATTTGCCTCCAAAAAGCTATGATGTCACTAGCACTGAGTAATTGGCTAGGTTTCCAGTATCAGGCATGGTCTCCGTCTTGTTGAGTAGGTCTTAAGTCCAATTAGAGAGTTGTTGCTTACAGCCAAGGCATGTGCCACTACTGCACCCTTACCTTAGTGTCACTGTGCCATGACAGGTTTTTTGTTTTTTTTTTTAAGGTGAGTAATGGGAATTTGAACTCATGCCCTCATGCTGTGCAGGAAGTGTCCTGCTCTTAGGAATTGAGCCATCCCCCAGTTGCTGTTTAATTAAGATAACAATTTTTTGTTGTACCCCTGATGGAGAGAAAGTTAAGAAGATCCTCATTTAGAAAGTTAGGATGGTCCTCAATTAGAAAGTTAGGATGGTTCTCAATTAGAAATCAGTAGCTGATTAGTGGAAAAGCTTGGCAATGCCCCAGCCTCAGAGGATGGACAGAGGAAAGAAGAAAAAGGAAGTCTGCTACAACCCCGAGGGCCATGTGGAAGCTTTCTGACTGGAAGGAGAGAAGGGAAGCACATTGAAGTGAGATAATCTTGGGGACAAAGAAATTATTCTCACAAATTCCTAAACTTGGCTTTGATTTCAAAGGGAGTGTTTATATTTGCATTGTAACTGAGGCCTTCCCAAGTGGTGTGTTGAGGGGAACATCTACGAAGTCTGTATTTTGCAGGGAAGTTAAGGAGGCACTTAGAAATGTCAGCAAACTAACTCCTTCAGGCTCAGAAAGAAAAATCACGGAGTCGAACGCATGCTGTTCCTAGACTCTGCCTGCTCTGGCTGCTGAAGAGAGGCAGAGGTGGAATGTGTGGTATGAACGAACCTCAGGGGTTTCCTCTGGCTTACTGACCCAATGTGTTGGTCATTTCTAGGTATTTTCTAGGAATGTTTTGCTGGTTGAGCTGTTTCAGGCCTATGCAGGTTCTTGCTTTGCTTTGTTTTAATGATTCTCCTGTCTCCAAGTCTGAGGGTTCTGGGCACATGCTCTTACGCTTATCTCAGGTCTCAGGTTCATTCTTTTTTCTTTTTTTAATTGCATTTTTAATTTGTGATTGTGGGGGTGGGGAGCTCATATCTGGCAGAGGACAGTTTGAGGGAATCTCTCTTCTTCATCCACTATGTGGGTCTTTGATTAAACTAGGTCACCAGGCCTGGCAGCATGTGAACCTGCTGAGGCTCTCATTGGTTTGGGTTCATTCTTTTATAGGTTTGTTTACAGACTAGATGGAGGATAGACACAGCACATTCTGTTGCCAGCTGTGTCTTACTTTATTCCTTAAAGTGGGGGAAAGGTGGCACCGTATAATAGATGAGCCTTGTAGCAAAGCAAATCAGCAGTTTTGACCCAGAGTATATAGACAAGTCAAAGACATGCAGAGAAAACTGCCTTCCTACTGCTCCGGACTTTTTCTTTTAACTGAGAGTGGGGGTAATGGTAGCAATGTAGAGTTGAGGAGGGTCTTCATCATATAGCAATGGTAAAGTGCTGTCTGTGGACCCGCCACTCTGTGTGAAGGGCCTCGTGCATGGAGTCATGGTTGGCAGGACTGTCAGCCCACAGTCAGGGCTCTGGATGCAATGAAATAGTCTGGGATGCCACTCTTAAATTTGGTGGCTATGTGCATTTCACTTTTGGAAGGTTAGAAGTTTCTGCTTCAAGAGTTTCCCGACGTAAAGAGTGGATTTGCTATCATTATAAACACGCTAGAAAGACTGTTTCACATGAGAGAAGGAACATGCATTGTGTTGTCCATTGTTGTTTTCTTAGCACACATAGGTGCAGACATACATGGTAGACAATTCTAGAAACATAGCCAAGGTTGCTTTGTCAGAAGCCTTCCTACCCAAAGAGAACCACTTGTTAACATCTTTATTAATGGACGGCAAAGTCAATTTTCTGTGTCGTGGTGTTGAGCTGGGGCAGAATTAGTCTTTCAAGTACAATCTCTTCCCCCTGGTGCTATGCTTGCTCTCTCTCTCTCTCTCTCTCTCTCTCTCTCTCTCTCTCTCTCTCACACACACACACACACACACACACACACACACACACAAAACTCTCTCTCTCTCTCTCTCTCTCTCTCTCACACACACACACACACACACACACACACACACACACACACACACGAAGAGTTTTAAGTTAAGTGTATTTTGTTTTCTGGAAACAAAATATTGTTATCTGGATAGCCCTGGCTGTCCTGAAAATCACTTTGTAGACCAGGCTGTTCACAAACTCAGAAATCCACCTGCCTCTGCTTCCCAACTGCTGGCATAAAGGTGTGTGCTGTCTTTACTTTGTCTGTTTCTTTCTTTTAATTAAACATTTTCTTAAAAACATTAAACAGCAAAAGAAGACATTTTGAATAATACAGGTAATCAATGCTAGAAAATGGCATATACTCTTTATAAACCCAAAGGCTTAAAATTGTTGCATGACTGTGTGCTCCCAAATTCCTGGAGAAAGGGGTGGAGGATTGGGAACACTGTCTTCCAGGCCTAAAGTGGCTGTTGGACTCACAACAGGCATGGTTACCTCAGCAGAGAGTGCCTAGGAACATTTCCTTACAGGTAAGGAACAGTGGGACACGAGGCTCATGAGGCCTGTCCCACTGTGAAGACCATGGCAGTTCATAGTTGCTGGGGAAGGAGAGAGATTTTCTAAGAATGTAGGTTTCTGTTACTCCTGTATAACTCCTTCACCCATGTCCATGTAAGGAACCCTGATTGCACTTATTGGATAGGAAGAAAGAAAGACAAAATAACCTACCACCCCACACAAAGAAGACTTGAAAGTGGAGGTTGGGGGTAGGGACACTGGAAACTTGGGAGGAGGATTGGAGCAGAAGGTGTAGGATCAAAATCCATTCTACACGTGTATAAAATGCCATAACGAAGCCCATTATTATATATAATTAATAGATGCTAATAAAATTGAAATGGAAAGAAAATAAAAGGCCTTCATCTCCCAGCTCCCCAGGTTGAAGAAAGCAGCGAGGAGACTCTTTACAAGGTCTTTGAAAGGTCCCACAGCCCCTTTAGTTTTGGAAGCCACAGCAGAAGCTGTGAGGAGCCAGGTAGGTTCAGAGGTGAGCCCTCCTGCACAAGCCAGCCTCCTCCAGGAAGCCAGGAAGCCTGGCTCACTTCTGCACTTGAACCGTTTCCTATTACCCAGAAGGAACCAGGGAGGCTCATGAGAAGACTTGCCCTTCTCAGAACTTAGCAGACACCAGTCAGGTTTAATAGGTGAGAAGTCAGGGACAACATACGGGAAGCCTGAGGAACCAGTGCAAAGTGGCTTCTCTCCTATTGGCTTTTGTTTTTTCCTGGGGGGGGGGGCAACTGTTTCCAGTGTTTAGTGGGCATAGAGGTGCATGTCTGTTGTCTCAGCACTTGGATGGCTGAGCTGGGAGGACCCAGAGTTTGACAGCAGCCTTGTGCTACAGAGTGAGACCCTGCCATAAACAAATGGCCAAACAATGAATGTTCTGGCTTTTAGTCAGCCCAGGATTAACTGAGTATTGGTGGCTTGCTCAATTGTCTTCAGGTAGAGTCTTCTTGGCAGCAATGGTGTCTTTCTAGAATTCTGTGGTAGCTATATACACAGAGTGGTGCATCTGCCACCAACCGGTCCCCAGCCTACACACACTACCAAGAAGACCATATATACTGAGTGGCGCACCCACCAGCAACAGGGCCTTCAGCCTGCAGCCACCACCAACAGGGCACCCAGCCTGCACACACCACCAATAGGGTTCTCAATCTGCACTTGGGGATAGATACCCTCAAAGAAGCATTTGTCTTGGGGTGCCTGCAAATGCAGAGCTCAGGTTTGCTGCTCACAGTTCTCCCAGAATGCAGCAGCCCTCGGTGCTACTGGGTTATCATGTCTTTGTTAATCAGATCATAAGGATGGACCTCCCTTTCTTTGGACAAGCTGGACCACGTTGGAGCTGTAAATGCAGGGCCATAAATCAGCTGCTCTACAATGGCAGAGTTCTTAAAAGCCTTTAAGCCCCATATGCATTCCTCCTGGTTAATGAACAACAAGGCAGAGCTTCTGTTTGGCTCAGCGGAGGTCAAGTTAGAACCAGAAGATGGATATGTAAAAATCAGCTGCCCAGGAAAACTGAAGCCATCAGAAGAAACACAACTGTCTTCAAAGGCCCCCTGCCTCCTCTACACAATGCTTTGCTGGCTGAATAAATTGTATGAGAAAGCAGATGTGCCTGCCATGAACCCAGCTGTGTGAGCCTATTTTGCCCTTGTGCATTCAGAGACCAAACCCCCACCACCACCCATGAAGGGTAAGATCCTGTAGGCTTTCTTTTTTCCTCCTGGAAAAAGGGTTTATTTTGGCTTAATGTTCTAGAGGGACTAGAGCCCCTCATGGTAGGGAAGTGTGGCAGCATGCTTTAGGCATAGTGGCAGAAGCCAAAAGCAGGAGCTGACATCTTCAAATGCAAGCAGAGAACAGAAAGCAAGGTGAGACCGGAAACACTCAAAGCCTACACCCAATGATGTACTTTCTATACAGCAAGGCTCCACCTCCCCAAAATTCCATAAATTTCCCAAATAGCACCAACCCAGGGCTTCTGTACAGCCCTGACTGTCCTGGAATTCTCTCTGTACACTGGGATAGTCTCAGAACTCCCAGAGATCTGTCTGCCTCTGCCTCCCAAATGCTGGGATTAAAGGCATGCCACCATCACCTGGCTCCATAGGCTTTCTTAACAAATGAACTAAAACAAATAAATTCTTGCTGATGCCCAGAGAGCCTGCAAGAGTTTCTCTTTCTCTGTGTGATGAGATGCCTTCAAGTCTCTGAAAGAGAAGACAAGGGGAATGCTCAGATACTAACAAAAAGTAACACAATGGAGATGGCTCAGTCACTCAGGACCTCAATTCAAGCTCTACCACCCATGTTAAAGTCAGGGGTGGCAGCATTCTCTTAGAATCCTTGTATTGGGGAGGAGGACATGGAAGAATTCCTGAGACTTGCTGGTCAACTAGCAAAATTGCTGTGCTTTAGATTTAGAAACAAAAGTGGAGAGAAACTGAGGCAGAAGGCTAATATCAGACTCTACCCAAGTGCACACACACACAAACACATATAAAAATGAAAGCACATAACATACTTATTATCTCTCTCTCTCTCTCTCTCTCTCTCTCTGTGTGTGTGTGTGTGTGTGTGTGTGTGTTTGTGTAGTTATTGGTCTTTTCATATTCATTTCATAAACTTAGATAAAAATCTTCTAGCTTAAAAGTCTATAACAAGCCCTTTCATGTTAGTTAATGGGCTGGGGCACAACCCAATTCTTTCCTGTCAGCCACATGGGGATACCCATTAAATAATAACTAAAGGCCTATAGAGATTTTCTGACTATGCAAAGAGAAAGCACATATCATATTTGAAAAAAAATATATTTACCTAGACTGGCATTGATTTAATAATAAAAAGAAAATGTGTTGAATAGTTTTACCTTTTAAAGAAACACATAGCTCGCCTTTTTCAGGTCAAAGACTTCTATTCATCCACATTTTTCAAGGGAAAAGGAGTGCAGCAAACAGGCCCAGGTTGGCAAGAAGTTCAGGTCTGCACATGTGCTCCATTTGTCATTGTGAATGAGGATCTCCTGACACGAGGTGCTAGGGCCTTTCATAGAAACACATTGTTAGTCTGCTTGTAGGAACCTGTGTGTGTCCCAGGATTCTCTAGTGACATAGGAGCTTCGCAGGTCCATTTTGAACCCAGGTAAGGTATGAAGTTTGAAGTGAGGGGCAAAGATACAGGTGGTATGGGAAAGGTGGGCTCCGCTTAGCTTTCCCATGTTTTCCTGCCACCAAAGCACCGTGTTCCTCCTCAGTTCCACACAGAAAGTGTTCTCCTCAGTTCTGTGCTGCAAGCCATCAGCCAACAGAGCCATAGTGTCTTTGGTTGCAAACTACGATCCTGCTGACCAGCATGCGCTAACAGTGTGGCTAGCCACTCAGGCAGCTTCAGAGCAAAGCTGAGCTATGGCACTTTTTCTTTCAGTCCATGTGGGAAACCTTTCTTGAAACGCTAAAGAATCTTGCTTAGGCATGGTGTCTACACCCCTGGAATCCTAGCAGTTTGGGGGCAGAGGTGTGGAAGATGGGGCACTTGAGGCAACTTGGTTATACAGTGGGATACTATCTAAGAGAGAGAGAGAGAGAGAGAGAACACTGAGTGGATGAGTGAATTCCAGTTAAACCATGCCACTTAGCATAGTGCCTGAGAACTTTTGAAGTGAGAAGTACCCAGCCAGGATTTTCTGGATTTGGGGCACAAGAAAGACATGCCACCATTGTTGGTTTTGCATGTGAGAATAGACACACACTACCAACTGTCACATTAGAGTCCTTCCTCAAGGTGTCTCCTTATAAGAGATTGGGTGGACACAGATTTATATAGCCACCATACTCCATGCTGGGTTATTGGATTAGCATGCTTACCACGTAGCTGCTATGTGTCAGGAATCCTTACCATGGCAGCTTTTAACACATGACCTTCTGGAGGGGCTCAAGAAATCCAAAGTGGCAACTTCTTCTACATCCAGGAAGTCTAATTTTTATTGAGCGTCCTATCCATGGCAGTTCCTGATTTGGGGGGTTCTTGTGTGTCATTATTTTCCCAAAGACAGCCCAGAGGAAGGCCAGACCAAAGCCCACTCTCTCCACTGAGCTTGCTGCCTTCAATGAAGAAAGAAAGACAATACCCAGCAGCTTGCTTGCTCTCTACCAAGCTTCCTCATACTCTGTCCCTTGAGGCCAGCAACTAAACTAATATTCCCACCACATAGAATTCCTTCCAGAAGATGTTGGGCTTTAGAAATAGCAATCAGAACATTACTCAGTAGAGTCCTTGTACCCCTAGGTGGGCCCAGGAACTGTGCCCGGCCCACAAGGCTCTGCCCAGAGAGCTGCTTTGAAAGTCCTGACTTGTTTGTCTTGGCAGATCTGTGTGCAGCTGAGCTCTGCCAGGGAAGCTGAGGCCGAGAGAGAGGCCAGGGCTCTGCATGGTTTCCTGAGCCTGCATTTTGTTTGGGGATTGGTTCTGCTGTCTTGTGTTCCCTACTCTCCAGGCTGAAGCTCCAGCTTGGTGAGCCACATCCTGAGGACTTCCAGCTTGGCACGATTGCCCAGGACTCTCTCTTCCTCTTTGCTACAGCCCAGAATATCTATGCCCAGGAAGGCCCCAAAGACTTAGTCTTTCCCACCTCCTGCTCCCTTATGCCAGGAACAACAAGAGAGGGAAACCGGTAGGCATGCTGGGCCTCCCCTCTGGCAGCTGGGGCAGAGTCTGTGTGCCCTAAGAGCATCCTGTGCTGTGGCCTGTGTATGTACTCCTTAGCAATCTCTGCTCTTGGATTATTGGAGGCAAAAATCTCCCACAGAAATTCTGAGCAAAGTAATATATTTGAATCTTAGTGCAGCACAATTAGGTGGGGTTGTCAACTGTATTTTCCAGGGACTCATTATAAAAATAGCACAGTGTACATGTTCATTGGGCTACCATTCTTTTGTTCTGGGAAAACGTAATTGCTACACATTTGTCTTAGTTAAGGTTTCTATTTCTGTGAAGAGACACTATGGCCACAGCAACACTTATAAAGAAAAATAGTTAATTGGGGCTGGCTACAGGTCCAGCGATTGTCCATTATCATCATGGCAAGGAGTGTGACAGCATGCAGGTAGACATGGTGCTGGGGAAGATCCAGGACTTTTCTATCTTGATCAGCAGGAAGTAGGAAGAGAAGGCAACACTGGGTCTGACTCAGCTTCTGAAACCTCAAAGCCCACCCCCGGTGACACCCTTTCTTCAACAAAGCCACACCTCCAACAAGGCCACACCCTCAACAAGGCCACACCTCCAACAAGGCCACACCTCCAACAAGGCCACATCTCCTAATAGAGCCACTCTCTGTGAACCTATGGGGGCCATTTTCATTCAGATCACCCCAATATTCTACCATGCTAGCCCGAACTATTTTAAGATGAACAATCCAGTGGTATTTGGTGCATTCACAAGGTTATGTGACCATCACCACACAGAGTAAGTATCTTTATGACTCCTGAAAGAAACCCACAGCAGGTTAACCAGTTAGTTATCCCTGGTCCTCTGACTAACTAGTTAGCTATCCCTAGTCCTCTGGCTAACCAGTTAGCTACCCCCTAGTCCTCTGGCTAATCAGTTATTCCCAATCATCTAGCTAACCAGACAGATACTCTAGTCCTTTGAATAACCAGTTAGCAATCCCTAGCCCTCCTCTCTAAAGTCCCCTGATAACCATCATTGAGCATTTTGTCTCTACAGATTTTTTTTTTCCTGGATATTTTATATAAACTGCTTTAGGCAAAACACAGACTTCTGTAATGGTTTCTTTCCCTTGGCACAGTGTTTTCAAGGTTCAGCCATGCTTTTACAGGTGACAATATATCATTTCTTTGTTGTTTTGTTATTTGCTTTTATTTTGTTTTGTTTTAATAGTCTCACTATGTGGCCTTGGCCAGCCTGGAATTCTCTATAAAGATTAGGATGACCTTGAACTTATAGAGATCCATTCACTGGCCTCTGCTTCCTGAGTGCTGGGTTCCTCCTTATATATCTAAATAGTTGCCTCAACTTTGGGATTCTCTCTCTTCCGTATCCATCCCCACTTTTACTCTGCTTCAGACTTTCTGAAGTCTTGGCCATCTGAAATCGATTCCTTCCATCTCCATCTGTTTCAATCTGTCCCCAAGTCCATAAACCATTCTTGAGAGCCACATGGGTACCAGATTCCCCGACAAGCTGGCTAACACTGTACCTTCAAGACTCGAAAGATGGCTCAGTCAAAGAAACACTTGCTATATAAACATGAGGACCTGAGCCCAGATCTTCACCATGAGGTAAAAGGCTAGGGACATACACACACACACACACTTTTGCAGCAAGGTCTTGCCTATGTCTTCTGTGCAGGTTCCACAGAGTCCTTAACAATGACAGAGTTCACATATTCCTTGACATAAGCTAGCCTGCATCCTGATGAACGCAGGCAGAGGACTAGTGCAAAACAAAAGTGCACTTAAGATCAGGCAGGTGTGGTGGTGCTTGGGAGGAGGAATGGAAAATAAAACCAGAATGGTTCTACGGTGATAGCTCTTGTTTCATTGTAAAGTCAAAGTGTTGGAAGTTGAACCATTGTTAAGTTGGGGTCCTTCAGTAATAGATGTCTAAATCCAACTGCAGTCTTGGGATGAACCTGTGTGTAGGCTGGCATGTAAGTGCTACTTACCAATGAGGTAGGGGGAATGAACACACATACACACACACACACACACACACACACACACACACACACACGCACACGCACACGCACACGCACACGCACACGCACACGCACAAGCACACGCACACACAAACCTGACTCACCAGCAATGCAGTGGAAGGGCTGGTGGCTGTTCTAAAAAACAACTGCTATTTAAAGCATGTGGTTAGAGTCTTCAATCAATCCCAGTCATTTGCATATTAAATCAATTTCACATGTAAAAGGCTTCCTTGTATAAATTAAATGCTCCATCAAAGACCCTCATGATTCCCAAAAGCCTGTTCACTCCAGGCTATTTGGAAAAGCATTAGCTTGAGCTCTGCTCACTTGAAATAGCATTTATAGGTGTTTTGTTCTTATTATTAATTTATCAAATACAGTAGACTTATTATGCAGCAGGCATATTTCAAGTTTTTTTTTTTTTAACTATCAACTCACTAAATTCTCTTAACTTTATAGATGATAAAACTGGGGTGTGCATCACTCTAAATGGGATGATGCAGACTGTGGATGCTTCCTAAAGAAAAGGCTCAGCATCCCACCTTCCACTGTACACTGTGCTCCTTGAAGAACCTGAACAGTCTAGCATGAGTACACGGCCCAGTGCCTGGCTGCTTAGGGGCTCCCCCTTACTCCTGTATTCCTGTATCCTCAGATTTCCTGAGTTGAAGGAAGAGGAGCAGACTATGGCCAGGAACAGACAGCAGATGGGAGATCACCTACACAACCGTTGATGGTGCTGACAGCCTGGTGGTACAGTATTTGAAAGTTGTCTCAGGAGATAACCAAAATGCCACCGTTGGCATCTGAGTAAAGCCTGTGGTGTGTCCCAGCATCAATGTCATAGAGTTAGCATAGTTCTCTGAACATTCAGTAAGGTATCAACACTGGGAGCCAACTGTGGTGGTTCATATCTGTAGTTGCAGCACTTTGGAAGATAGATGGAGGCAGCAAGATCTGGAATTCAAGACCATTCTTGCCTTTACACTGAGATGATGAATTTAAGTCTAGCCTGGGCTTCATGAGACTGATCCTGTCTTTAACTATAAAGGTATCATTGAGGGGAAAAGTCCTTGGGCCTCTCTGCACTGATTTTGTAACTGTCATTAAAATTAATAAATATTTTAAAACCAAGAGAGTTTTGAAATGCCATTGTTTAAGAAGTCAGGGGACCATCAATGCATTTTCAGCTGCATGATTGTGCTGCCCAGAGGGATTTGTAACAATGACTGACATCCATAGGTCAGAGGGAGCCTATGACCATCTCAGGTCATACCCACTATTGCAGATGCTGAGCTCTTACACTTGTTACTTACATTTGTTTCTTACACTAGGGGTTCAGTTCTTCCTGCCCCAGAGCTGGGACGTTTGAAGCCGTCAGCCTAGAAGTCCTGTGTAATTGCCCATAGATTGGCACCCTTCTCAAAGCAACCCACTGCTGCCATCTCAGGTCCCTTACACATC
This sequence comes from Sigmodon hispidus, assembly GCA_004025045.1. NCBI lineage: Eukaryota > Metazoa > Chordata > Mammalia > Rodentia > Cricetidae > Sigmodon > Sigmodon hispidus. The sequence goes on from PVIH01010526.1 coordinate 61,199, forward strand.
CTGTCTCATCCAGATTCCTCAATATCAAGGAGGGAGAAATAGGGATGTCCCAAGTTGAACTGCAGGGGCAGTGGTACGGGGACAGGATGTGCTCAGCCAGTACAGGGGACAGACAGCTAGGGAGCAGGGTGGGAGAATGAGATGAGACCCTCATCTTTCTCACCCGCTTCCACCAGCCAGCATTGGGAGATCCAGAGTCCTGTAGTGCGCGTAGAAAGTGAAACTCTGGTGGCAGGAGAATCACTGTCATCCTGCTTTGTGCTGTGAACACACGGGACTGTCATCTTCCACAGGCTCAGAGAAGCAGGCAAAAACCTCCTCTCCTGTGGCCAGGCCACATGGAGAGTGTGTGATCTCTGCACTCAATGTAGAGTGTGTGATCTCTGTACTCAATGATTTGGATCCTAACTGACGTCTCTTCCCAATCCTGTCGCCAGAGAGTCAGCATGCCGATGGAACAGGACGACACTGATCATTAAATCCCTAGCCCTCAAGTGCCACTAGACAGCCCTCGCCGGCAGCTGCAGCCCAGACATTCCATGTGGATTACATTCACAGCAAGACCTTGGGGGTGTAGGCTGATTTGTCACAGTGTTTCTGGATTGGGCTGGGGAGAGGCCCAGAAGATGAGCCCAGGAATTCCATAGCCTGCAGCCAGGGATTAGGAGGCACTGTTTCCTAGCTCTGGGGCAGGACCTGTAGCACCCCAAGTTTGTTTTCAATGCCCGGAGTTTGCCTTCGGAAGAACAACTCCAACCTCCTTGCCCTGCTGACGCCCTCCTGTGGCTCAGGGGGTTGATAACTGCTGCAGTGCAGATTAGCGCTGCCCTCAGCCTCTCTTTGCCTCTCTTCCCGGAGCGTCTTCCATCCCCGCTCCTCTCCACGTGCCCTTTGATCAGTGGATGATGCGGCTCCTTCCTTCACCCCACCCCCAGCTTGCTCTGGCTTTCATGATTTCTTCCCCACACATGGCCAGCGGCTTTTCTGAGGATGAGTTTGTGTTCCAGCAAGGCTGTGCAGGGGATACCGGTTGCTTAGTGTTTTCATTTCCCCCCAAAAAGTCTGGGACCGGCGGAGTCCTGCTGGGAAGTGCTGAGGCCAGGGGCTTTCACTGGCAGGTCTGGTTCTCTTGCTCCCAGCCGGAGCTGCTGGACACAGGCCACTGCAAATCCACTGACATCCCGACACTGGGTTAGAGTGACAGAGGCTTTTGGAAGTCCCCAGTAATACTGTAGTCCTAAGAGCATGGAGAGAGAGGGCGGGGGCGGGGGGAGCCTTTCCCTAGTCACATGTTATCCCATTCTGACCTGTGACCTCGGTTGAGCTGGTGAGAGGTAACCTCTCTGCCATGAGGGAGTCATCTTAATGTCACACACAGAAGTGGCTGTGTGTTGTCTCGTGGCTGTAGCCAGCATTTAGTACCAATATCCATGCTGTCTTATTACTTATCATGTAGTAGATCATGCAATCCTCACAATTCCATTTTACAGATGTGGAGACTGAGGCACAGGTATATTTGACCCCACGCTGTTTGACTCCAGTGTTCTCCCTCTTGGTCACTGGGCAAGCAGCTAATTATTTTATAGTAATAAAATCTTTGGTAAGCTCCTGCTAACTGCCCTGGGCTTTGAGTACATCGTGTAGCTTGATTCTCTGGTTCTCCTGCAACAAGGTGCTTTTATACTATTTGTGGGTGCAGATGCTGAGGCCTGGTGTTGTCAGCCCAGGATTATCAATCTGGGCTTGAGCTTTTCTGTGTCCTTCCTGACTTCTTGGGGAGGAGCTTGCTCTTGCTCCCATACTATGATGAGTGGGACTACACACTCTCTCTCTCTCTCTCTCTCTCTCTCTCTCTCTCTCTCTCTCTCTCACACACACACACACACACACACACACACACACACACACACACGGCTCCCCAGGCAGGGCTCAGTCCATGTTGTTAAGACAGCTGCCTCTCACTGTTCTGGTTCTTGCTGGGTGTCTTCTTTTGTCCCAGATAACATGGCAGAACCTTTACCATTGGAATCCAAGGGCTAGGATTTAGGGCATCCCATTTCCCATCTCCCTCCTCTTTCCAGCCCCAGCCAGACCCCCCCCCCCTCGCTGCTAGCTGCCATCCCATCACCCTCTCAGATAGATTTAAGACATAGATGGCTATGTCAATGCTTGGCTTTAATGCCAGAACTCCTGAGGCAGAGGCAGGAGGATCTCTGTGAGTCTGAGATCAACCAGGGCTAGATAGGGGACCCTGCCTCAAACAAAAACAAAAGCCTTGAGGCCATTTTTTTTTTTAACTTCTTCCCTACCTGCCCTCAGTTTTAGGTTGCTAGAATCAGGGGAAGGTCACACCCTTCAGAAGGAAACCCTGATATGGACAATGTGACCCAAATACAAAGATTATTTGATAATCAGCCCCTTCTATACACCACTGAAGGTAAACTGTACCTGGGAGCATAGCAGTGCTGAGGCAAACCCCAACTCCGTTCTTTGTTAACTTCAAGGAACCCATTCTTGAGGATCTTTTTTTTTTTTTTTAAACTTTACTTGGGAGGCCATCAGGCTGTATTGGCTTCAGTACTGTGGGCTTGAAGTAAACTGAGGCTCAGTGGAAATGAGCGGACACTTGGGTTTAAGCAATCAGAAACCTCCCCCAGAATTCCCAGCTGGAGTCTTTCCAGGGACAAACCACACTTGGCAAACTCGTAATTGTCAACAGTCAAGTCATTTCCCGCCTGCTTCTGTATCTGCTCGAAGACAGCGCCTGCGCAGGAGCCTCTTCGACTTGGCGCCCTGGACCTTCTGGAACACTTTCATACTCATACACACTGTTGAATTTCTTCTGCTTAAACTATTCCTCTTAAAGAAATTTATTCTTTGACAATTTCATACATGTTGATAATACATTCTGGTCACACTCATCGCCTGCCTGCGCCACTCTACCCAGCTCTCACCTCCATCAAACTCACCCCTACTCCCCACTAAGGCCCCCTTTACCCACTGAACCTGTCGACAGGTGGTGTCCAGCTCTGGATCAGGAAGGGGGCCAGACCCCTGGCCTGAAAGTTACCCCTTGAGTCCCAGGTTTGGTTTAGCTACAGGCTGGGACAGCTCCTGGGCTTGAAGTAAACTGAGGCCTGGGGCTGGGGCCAGAGGGTGGGCGTGGGGCTTTGTCTGACATAGGAGACCAAACTAATAGTATACTTCAGTCACCTCAGAGTTTTTCACGACTTTGCAGATTCCCCCTGGTGAGTCCCCTGAGGTCAGCAGAGCCCTGTGACTTCCCAGCAAGTTTGGTGGCTGACCCCAGGGAGGGCCTGGGTTCCAATCCTGCTTCCATTTGGAAACCAACTGAGATCTTATGTCATGCCTCCACCCAATTCATTTCAGAAGCTGGCTTCATAACAGCTGGGTGACAGTTGAACTAGAACTTTCTATGTGGCCCTGAGGGAAGACCTTCCACACCTCCACTGCCAAACTTTAGGTTGATTTCGATGTGTGTTAATAGGCTTTGGGTCAGAATGAATTTGTTGGCCAAAAAAAACCCTTAGGATTTCTTGGGTTGAACTCTGCCTCTGCTTGTTCTGTGATTCCAGAGCTGCACATAAATGCTTTCAGCTGCTCTGACCCTGCCACCCATCGAGATGACGAGACAGTTTTCAAGCGAAACCCAAGAGGTACCAAGAGTGTGCACACACCCTGGGTGGAGCTCCCTCCCAGAGGTGGAGACCACAGCTCTGAATTAGTGGGGGCACTTCAAAGACATTCCGTTCGTGCTCACATATCCCCGCAACCCACCCCGCCCCCCATCTCCTTTTTCAGTGAATCCCAAAGCCTGGCACTTGCTGGGAGGCTCAGTACTGTTGAGCCACACCCCACACCTCTCTTTCTTTTTACCTGGTCATGACTGTGTCGTGTGATTTATGAGAAAATGCCTCTGGTATGAGTTTTCCTCTTTTCTTCTTAGTTCTAAATGCATATTTAGATCATCACCAGTCTTTTGTGCCTTCCTCATTTGAGAGGTGAGATGGATTTACCTAACAGGATTCCAGTGTAGTGCTCTTTCATTTCTACTTCACGAGGAAGGCAGTCATCTCTTCATTTAAGTCCCTGGTCGGTCACTTGCACACACACGCTGGACAAGCCTGACTGTCGTTAAACAAGGCCACAGAAGCACACTGATTATTCCCATTTCTCAGCACTCAGCACCATGGATGCTTGAGGCTATGCTTCAGGAAGGCTTGCTGCAGCCTTGGAGAATGAAGAGTCAGGCAGGCAGGGCTGGGGAAGCCGGCCCTCACCAGAAGGGTACAGCTTGCAGTTGCTTACCCGTAAGAAGTCTTTCTTCCCATCAGCTGGACACTTCTCTTTGGCCTAACATCAGATTGACAAGAAGAATAGGGAACTTTTTCACGGTCTACGGTTTGCATGTGGTTTGTTTTTTGAGGGCTCCTGTGTGGGAAGTTTGGTCCACCATGTTGAAGTGATGAAGACTCCAAGAAGGGAGGCCTAGCAAAGGTGGTTAGGTCATAAGGAGACACTGCCCTCAAAAGAGATTATGAGACCTTAGACAGTTGCCTTGGGAGTGAGTTGTTACAAGGACGAAGGTGGCTCTCTCCTGTGCACCCTCTCAGTGTACTGCAACCCTCCATATGATGATGCAGCTAAAGAGGCCCCCACAAGAGCGGAGCAGATATCAACACCTTGCTCCTGAATGCCCAGAACGGTCAACAATGCTAGAGTTCGAACCTAGGACCTTCTGCGTGCTGGGTAAGTGCTCTTCCACTGAGCATCATTACCAGCCTTGAGTATTTTTACAGCAGTTGTAGAAATTGGACTAACATGGGCAGGCAGATTGGCATGACGTCCTGTGAGGTCACTATGATTGTTGGTCCTGTTTTACAGACAAGGAAATCAAGACAGAGAGATCCAGCAAGTAGTCCAGAGTCACTCAGCAGCTTTAAGGATCTGAACCCAGGCTAAAATTTTCATGCTATACAGACTCTCATGTAGGTAAACATGTATTTTCCAGGCTGATGAAAATAAAAGTAACTGTGACTCTAGCTAGAATAGGGTTGATCTGAAAAACTCAACCAGAAATGACATCGGAGTTCTCCCTAATTGCTGTCACCTGAGGTAACAAAATAACCTGGTGCACCACAAAAGCCCTTTCCTCAGGGCTAGGATTCACCTCTGTTCTCTTCATTCTATTGCTGCACGAACAATATGGATGTCTGGATATGATGGCTTATCTAAATTGTCAACTTGATGAGATCTGAAGTCACCTGGAAGATAAGCATTCCTATAGAAGATTACCTCGATTGAGTTCATTGAGAAGCAAAGACTTACCTACTATGGGTGCCACTATTCCCTAGGCTGGGACCTTAGCCCACATAAGTGATGAAAGTGAGATGAATACAGTCATCTTTCTTTGCTTCCTGACTATGGACACGCTGTGACCAGCTTCCCTAAATTCCTACCACCATGACCTCTCTGGGTGCTTGGATTACAGGCTTTCACCACCAGGCCTGGCTAATGGATCACTGGTTTCATCTCATGCCCTGGGATAATTTGGCTGGCTCCACCCATGGTTTGAAGACCAGGCTGACCTTGAACTCACAGAGATTCTCCTGCCCTGTACCTCCCAAGTGATGGAATTAAAGGCATGGGTCCTCACTCCCTGACCGTCATGACTTGACTCTGTAGGTGGCTCTGTCCTCTGATATTCCAGGAAAATTGTGGATTCATGTGGTCTATAGATGGCATCTGTTTCATCCCCTTAATTTACTGTGGTGCCATTCCCCTCCCCCAGCTCCTCCCCACCATCTATGCTCTTCTCTTTCTCCACAGACAAACAAAAACAAACAAGCAAACAACAACAAAAGAAACACACACAGGCAAACCTTCACAAAAACAGAAACCAAATGTACAAGCAAAAGACTATTAAAAAAAAAAAATACCCAGGAAAAGCAAAATGAGACAGAAAGTCTGCAAACTGTCATTGAGTTTATTTTGCACTACAGCCTCCTTCCTAATCCCAACACTTAACTGTGGCCTGAGTCTTTGCCACTCTCTGTGCTTCAAAGGCGTGCAGAAAGGGAAGGCTGAAAACCTCCCTGTGGATGCCAAGGACCGACAGTCTCAATCCCTAACCTCTGAGAGCCTCATCTTCAAGTCACATCCCACTGGTGGCCCAGGACTTCATTTCATGAAACTGGGGCACTAGACCTGTCACCTGGAGCCCGGTCCCAAATGCTGACTTTTAAGCACACAGAGGAGCACATCATCCCTCCATCCACCTCATCTCCTCCTGGTCTCCATCCAGGTGGCTCAAGCATACCTTCTCTTTCAACTCACTTCTCACCCTTGGGCCCCATCCCACTGTAGCCTGAATCAATTCCCAAGTCAAAGCTATATTCAAGTCCTACTTTCTCTTAATTCCTAAAAGGATCCATCTCTCTCACCCACACCTCCACAGCACTGGAGCCCATTACTTTGCCTAATGGTGCTGCCCTTCCAGCAGCCCCTGAAATACAGCCTCCAAAGGGTGTGGCCTCATATAAACTGCTTCTCCAGTATTATTCCCTAAGGAGCTTTAAAAGAGGCTGGTGCCAGGGTCCCCTGTTGCCTGCTCCAGATGCTACAGGAAGTTTGACATAAGGGCTGGAGCAATGGCATGATTGGTTGTCAGACAGATATGAGGAACCGAGCACCATCCTCTGCAAGCCAGGTGCAGTGACACTCACCTGTAATAGCTGCACTGGTGAGGCTGAGACAGGAGACTGAAAGAGGCTCCCTGGCCAGCCACTTTGTCTGAGCCAAACCTCAGAGTCAGTGGCTCTGTCTCAAAAGATAAGATGGAGGGGCGAGGTGAAGGGGATGGAGGGGGTGGAGGGAATGGAGGGGATGGGGGCATGGGGGGATGGAGGGGATGGGGGATGGAGAGGGTGGGGGATGGAGGAGGTAAAGGAGATGGAAGGGATCAAGGGGATGGAGGGGTTGGAGGGGATGGAGGAGATGGGTGGATGGAGGAGATGAAGGTGAAGGGGATGGAGGAGTGGCTCCATGGTTAAGAGTCTTTGCTGCTTTTCCAGAGGCCCAGAGTTCATTCCCTCCCATCCATGTCTATCAGCTCACAATTTTCTGCAATTCTAACTCCAGGGGATGCAATTCCTTCTTTCCACCTCATCAGGTACCTGTACACGTCTCTCTCTCTCTCTCTCTCTCTCTCTCTCTCTCTCACACACACACACACACACACACACACATACACACATACACACATATACACACATACACACACATATACACACAGACATATACACACACATACACACACATATACACACATACACACATATACACACATACACACATACACACATACACACATATACACACATACACACATATACATACATACACATACACACATATACACACATACACACACATACACACATACACACATATACACATATACATACATACACATACACACATATACACACATACACATACACACATATACACACATACACATACACACACATACACACATATACACACATTCACACACATATACATATACACACATACACACACACACACAGAATGAGTGAAGAAGACACTCTATATTTTCCTCTGGCCCTCATATGCATGTACACACACAAACACACACTAGAGAGCTGGCAGGACACTGATTTGTTACAATGTTTTGAGAGCCCTTTGCCATTTTAAGAATGTCCTGCAATTTGGACTGTCAATGAACTGAATGATATCATGGCAACTTGGAGGCAAAGATGCTAAATTAGATTATAAACTAGTGCTGCCAACAGGGCTGTAGTTCACTCCACATGTGTAAAATTTAGGTTTTTATCACCGCATGGAGGGAAGTACAAAGAAATGGTGGAATGGATTTTTGGTATCTTTGATTTAATCCACATAACGCAAATATTGTCACCTCGGTATGTAAATGCTTTGATTGTTACTAATGAGACATGGTGTGACCTTTTTTTTTCCACCTTCTCTCTTTAAATGCACTGTGTTTTAAATCCACAGTCCATCTCAAGCTGGACAAACCATATTTCGAGTGTTTAGTAGCCACATGTAGCTCGTTGCTGCCAAACTGGACAGGCTGTGACAGACCTCAGGTCTATTGATTGAGTCCTGGCATTCCTGGACTGCTGGCCTGGAGGGTACATTGGTGCCATGTCCTGCAGCCTTGCTGAGGCAGCAGAGGCGGCTTTGGCAGCTGAGCTGAAGGAAGTTCCACACTTACAGCTCAGACAACCCCTCCTCTCCAGTAGAATCAGGGTATCTTCTTATCTTCCCCCACCCCCAATCTGGGTCCCACATCCAAAACAAATTTCCTCTTACTCCAGGCCTCCTGGGGCCCAGTTCTGCACCCAGCTGCAGACCTGCTGTGGCTTCCTGTCCTATTTGCTCTGTGGAGAGCTGGCTGCCAGGCCCAGCAGAAGAGCAGGGCGGGACCTGGCTCAGAGATCCAAGAAGACTGTGTGGAGGCTGGGAGTGCGTTCATTGCCTTTAGCTTTCTCTTGCTCTGTCTCTAGGCCAGTATCCTGGCCCTCCCCTTTTCCCCAGGCCCGTGGGTTCTCCCCAGCAGCTAAAAAGCCCTGTAAGCACAATAGATCTACCGTGAGAGTCCCTGGCTGTGTGCCACCCTCCCCAGGGCAGTCATTGGTGGGGTCATTTTGATGCTCAAATGTGCAAAGGCAGCAAGAACAGGACTATTATTAGACCTTCCCCAGCATCCCAGTTACTGGCCACATGATCCAGCACTTTGATGTCACAGCAAGAGCCTCATCCCAGCTCTCCAAGACATTAATGTGGCATTTCTGAAAACCTTTTCCCACTGGTGCATATGATCACGGCACTCCGATTATCTTTAATTTCCATAGGCAATTAATCTTCTTTGTCTTTTCTTTCTTTCTTTCTTCTTTTTTTAATTTATTGCATGTGGCCAGTTACCAGCCTTTCTTGCTGTTTGGAATCTGTGAACCGTTTGGGTGCATGTGGAAGGCTGGCTTTTATGCCCTAAGTTTTTGCTGAAAGCTTGGATGGCGGGATAGCTAATGAGAATTTTTTCCCTTTTTTCGGTACTGTAATTCTTAGGCACATGGTTAAGAGGTTTTGCTGGGAAACTTGGAGAGATAACTTGTTGGTGACCCAGTTTTAGAGCATCTCAGAGTGCTGTCACCTGGCAGACTTCACATTTCACTCAGTGTGACTGAGCAGCATCTGTTCCCAGGTCTGTGGCAGGTTCTGGGGCACATGTGATAGGCATGAGTCCCCCAGACCCAGTCAAGCTGAAGACATGAGATCCAGTATACACATGACGGGGACAATGGTGAGCAGTGGACTACGTATGTTAAGCCAAGGACAAAGGACAATAGTGAGTGGACTGTGTATGTTAAACCGAGGACAGAGCTTTATCACTATAGATTAAGCTGCTGCATTTCATGGCTAAAGTGTTGGTTCTTGGAGACAAAGCCATTAGATTTCTCTGTCAGCTCTGCAGCTCACATTCTCTGGTGGGGAGTCTCAGAGACACTTTAAGGCTTCTTTCTAGAACTGTTAGCCCTTGCCATTGCTCTTCCCTGGTTCTGCTCTCCAGGAAAGATAAGAACAGCCACCCACCCACCATCGACCTGGCAATCCTTCCATCCACCCACCACCTGCCCATTTCCATCCCATACTTACAGCCATACACTGATTGCTTTTCTCACTGCTATGACAAAAGCAACTTAGGAAAGGAATAAAGGGTTTCTTCTGTCCTGTCTCACAGTTTGAGAGGATACAGTCGGTCATGGTGGAGAGTCATGTTAGCAGTAGTGTGAGGCAGCTGGTCACATGGTGTCGAAAATCAGGAAGCAGAAAAAGATGAATTCCCGAGCTCAGTTTACTTTCTCCTGTCTAATCAATCTAAGACCCCACACTTCACCATTTTAGTTAAACCAATCTAGAACTTAGACCCTCCCTCACTGATAGCCCAGAGGTGCCTCCTAGGTGATTATAAATCATATTGACCATCACATAACCTGCCCATCCAGTGTACTGATACATCAGCTAACCAGTCATTCACTCATCAGCCGTCTCTGCTCTCATTCACCGCTCCAGGAAATAAGCCATGCCTTTGTCCACTCATTCACTACTCTTGTTCCAGTGATCTACTTGGATAGACTATGTTCTAAGTGCTAAGAAATGCAGAGGCAACAAGCCTGAATCCTGATATCAAGGCATGTTTAAGAGGCCAATGATATACACACAAGTATTCCTAGTAAAGTAACTAGGGCAACGTCCTTAGGGAAAAGCAGAAGACTCTAAGGTTGGAGGAAGGAGGAGGCTCTCCTGGGGATGTGGTGATACTGCGGGCTCACTCAAAACCTAAGCACTGGATTCATGGAGAATAGCTGTTTCTATGTTCTTCATTAGCCTGAGGCCCTTGAAAATAGGGAATCCTAAGACCCAGGCAAGAGACACTGTTCTGACCCAAGTATAACCAGCTTCCTTTGGTCCCTTCCAACTGCACTCTATTCCTTGGGCCATAGTCTGGGAGACTAAAGGCCATGTCCACCTTGAGTCCCCTTCTCTTCCAGGTTATGATAAGACACAGCCAGTATACCATCTTTATCCCTAGAGGATCCAAGAACCCATTTCTAGGGCTTCTGCAGTTCCTTCCATATGTTGGGAGCTCCTGAGATCTCTAAAGTGTCTGCTCCATTTAATCCCCTACTGCCAAATCATGTCACTAGTGTTGGTACTTCAGAGCCCACACTAAGGGCCATGACATTGGTAGTCAGTGGATAGCCCTGGGGAACGAGGACTGGGGTTTTCATAGGTATGCAGGTAAGGCCCCCTGTGCTGGCCAGGAGAAGTAAATTCAAGCCAGAGACAGGAGCCCACTGTTTCTATACCATCAACTCTAGCACGGAGTTCAAGAATGCTACGTTCTAACATGGTCTTCCAGGCTATTGTGAGGAAGAGTAGAAACATATTAACATTATGTTAACATTAACTAATCATATGCATTTAGACATATGATACATGGACCTCTCTAGTACCCCTTTCTATTTCTGCAAATATTATGGACAGGACCTTGTTGGTGGCTGAATCATAAGTTCCTAAGTATATAGATCAACTAGATATAGCACTTAATCTAAGTGGGATTGGAGGACAGTGATGTGAGAGATAATTGGGACTATGGAGCAAAGTAAACAGGAACTATAGACGAGATAAAACATGCCAGTGTCAAATTCTTCAGCTTGACAACTGGATTAAGGTTACTAAGGAGAATCTCCAAGGTTGGGAAAACTCAAGTTTGTACATTAAAAAAAAAAAGTTAAGAGAGCGAGCATGTGCTAGGGCTAGTGGTACCTGTAATCCCAGCACTTGGAGGTAAGGTGAAAAGAGAACCAGAGGCATAAGGCCAGCCTTGATGATATGGTTCAAGGCCAGCCTGGGCTACAAGAGACCCCACCTAAACAAAACAAAAGAAAAGGGGAAAGAAGTAGAAAGGAGGAGAAAATTGGAAAGAAGTATCAGTATCGACACATATCCAAGCTGATAAATGTGAGACTGGTGTACATGTGTCCTGTTTCATCCTTGCAGCTTCTGATTTCAGCTATGATGTTCAAGTTCATTTAGAATGCAAAGCTGGGGCTGGAGAGATAGCTCAGAGGTTAAGAGCACTGACTGTTCTTCCCAAGGTCCTGAGTTCAATTCCCAGCAACCACATGGTAGCTCACAAGCATCTATGATGTGATGACATCTGGTACCCTCTTCTGTATACTATATACATGATAAATAAATATTTAAAAAACAGATTTAGCATTTAAAAAAAAGAATGCAAAGCTGAAAACAAGCTTCCCAAGACAGTGGCATAATACTCCCTAGTAAATATTTGCTGGGTGACCCTGGAGCCAGCTTGTGGTTCTAACAATTAGCAACAGGTAGACAAGATGACTACTCACTGGCCAGTCAGCACAGAGTGCTTGCCTGTGCCTGCATGTGACGAGCCGCTTTCTGGCCTGCAGAATGACGAGTCACCACACGCACGATTCTTCTCGGATCACACTTTATTGGAGTACAGCTCAGTTGAGAATGGTGGAAAGAAGACCCTGTGCCTGAAATGCAGCCTGCTTATATAGGGAAGCTGGGATGCCTGTAGCCGTATGATTGGCGCCCTAAGTAATGCCTCATTAGCATATAGCTGGTGATAGGTCCAAAGTAATGCCTCATTAGCATATAGCTGGTGATAGGTGGTAAGGAGTGCCAAATTAGCATAATCAGGGATCACATTGGTTAGGTCACTACTCGACGCCTAATTAGCATAAGCGGCGCAGATGCAATAGCTGGGGAACATGATGCAATGTTCCAGCAAGTTGTGCAAGGGCCAACCGTGCCCTACACCTGCACAGTGTTAAGAGCTTCAAATTATGAACTCAGCTATGGTGACAGGCTGCGGGGGGATTGGCACCATGATTCTCCATGTCAAGCAGATGGGAATACCACGGCCCAGAGGAGTGACAAACTGCCAAGCCTACAGGGCTCAGCTGCAGAGGCCGGGTTTGCAAGTCTAGTGTTTGAACTCTGTTGTAGTTATTATTAGCCAGATTAAAGTACTCTGATTAATTAATCATTCTAAAATGATTGTAATGACCAACTTCATTCATCCTTGTAGCTGCCCCCCTCCCCGGGGAGAAAATATTATTACATTAAGGGAAGAGGGACCTGCAGCCTACAGCATCTCTTCTGGAACCCTGGCCACTGCACAAGAGCATCTAGTAAACTAGTTAGAATCAAAGGCTATAAAGTGAACTTGGATGGCCTGTTTAGAGGGTGCCAGTAACTTGGTCTGCATAGATAGGAGGGTGCAATGGCAGAAATGGAATGGCATGTTAGATCCCTAGCTGGTGGTCTATAATCAAGGGTGGTGATCCAAGAATGTAATAGTCTAAAATGTCTTCCAAGTTTCTTTCCCAGGGACTATGATGGCTGTGATCCATTCATGTCCACTCATCCTGTAGGGCATGTGTGAATGCAAGTTAGGGTGATTTACAGTCGGGAAGAGAAGAAGCAGAGAAGCTGAGGTCTGCTAAGGACCTGAGCAGCCTGGATGGCCAGGGTAGTGATCTACTGAATCAATAAGACACTTAATAAGATGTGGCAGGAGGTTTGGTATCCAGGGATTAAGTGGAGTAGACACTCCAGAGGTGACAGAAAAGATACAGTGTTGAATAAGGAGCACAGAGTTGTTGTAGTATGTTTTTCCCGGCCTGTTTGGGTCTGGAGATTTATGACCTGGCACGCGTGTGGTGCCGGCGGTGTGGAGCCTGGTCTGTGCGCCCGCAGCTTTTGTCCCCCAAAAGAAATGAATCACACGCTTATATACTTTACACTGCTTGGCCCATATCTTAAGCACATTACTAGCTAGCTCTTTCTTCTTAAATCAACCCATTTCCATGAATCTACCCACCACGTGGCTTGCAGCCCGTGGCTCACCTGAATTCCTACATGCTTCTTCTTC
>PVIH01010527.1:0-74781 GCA_004025045.1 Sigmodon hispidus
TTGAAAACATTATCTGTGCCTTTGAGCTGGTATTCTTCTCCTTCTTCTATTCCTATTATTCTCAAATTAGGTCTTTTCATGGTGTCCCAGATTTCCTGGACATTTTGAGTTATGGCTTTTTTAGTTTTACTATTTTCTTTGACTGATATATCTATTTGAGCTACTGAGTCTTCCACTTCAGAGATTCTATCTTCCATCTTTTGAACTCTGTTTGTTATGCCTGTATCTGTGGTTCCAGCTTTTTTCTTCAGGTTTTCTATTTCTATCTTTGCCTCATTTTGTGCCTTTTTTATTGCTTCTATTTCAGCTTTTATTTCAGCTTTTATTTCCTGGCATGTTTCATTTATAGATTTGTTCATCTCTTCCAATTTTTTTTTTTTTGTATTTTCTTCAAGGCTTTTTTTTCATATCTTCTTTTAGAGCTTCGATGATCATTGAAAAGGAATTTTTGGTGTTGCTTCCTTCTGTTTCTTCTTCATTGCTCAGTTCAGATCTTGTATTTGTAAGATCACCACTCTCTTCTGGAGTTACCATGTTGTCCTTTGTATTATTATTTAATTTTTTGCACTAATGTTTGCCCATGGCTTCAGTGGTTCACGATTAGATGGCTCCTGGTCAATTGTGGCACTCGGGTTTGTGTGCCTCCTGTCACCTCTCTGGTCAGGGTCTGAGTCTGTCCTTCAGAGAACCCTGCAGTTGTTGGCACGCTCAGTTCAAGGTGGCAGTGTGTAGCCGTGCAAACTGCCTCAGCCGGAGCTGTGGGTATGGTGACTGGGAGCGATTATCTGCCCCTGCTTCAGAGTGTGCTGGGACTCTGCAGATAGCACTGGTCCAGGATCTCTGCTATTTTATTAGTTTGGATAAGGTCTTATCTATCTTGTTGACTTTCTCAAAGAACTAACCCTTTTATTTATTGATTCTTTGTATTGTTCTTTTTGTTTCAATTGTATTGATTTCAGCTCTATGTTTTATTATTTCCTGCCATCTACTCCTTCTAGGTGATTTTTCTTCTAAGTGTTCTAAGGCTTTTAGCTGAGCTGTTAGTTCTCTAGTGTGGGATTTCTCTAGGTTTTTCATATAGGCATCTATCACTATGAATTTTCCTCTTAAGACTGTTTTCATTTTGTCCCACAAGTTTGGGTACATTGTGGATTAATTTTAATTAAATTCTAGCAAGACTTTGATTTCTTTCTTAATTTCTTCCTTGACCCAGATGTGGTTCAGCTGAGTGATGTTTAGTCTATGACTTGGTCAGCTTTCTTTGATTTTTGATGTTGTTGAACACTAACTTTAGGCCCTGGTGGTCTGATATGATACAAGGGATTATTTCCATTTTTTTTCTATCTGTTGATATTTGCTTCATGACCAATTATGTGATCAATTTTAGAGAAAGTTCCATGAGGAGCTGAGAAATATGTATCTTCCTTTGCATTTGGGTGGAATCTTCTGTAGATATCTATTAAATCCATTTGCATCATAACCTCTCTTAGACTCCTTATTTCTCTATTGAGTCTACTTCTGGTTGACCTATACAGGGGCAAATGTGGGGTGTTGAACTAACCTAACCCTAACCTTCAGCACTATTAGGGTGTGAGAACTGATGTGGAGTTTGAGCATTAGCAGTGTTTTTTTTTTTTTTAAACATAGGTATGTGCTCTTATGTTAGCGGCATAAGTATTCAGGATTGAAATCTCTTCTTGACCAATTTTTTATGTGATGAATAAGTCATGACCAACTTGGTCCCTTTAAATTGCTTTTAGCTTAAACTCTATTAGATATTAGAAAGACAACCCCAACTTGTTTCTTAGTACTATTTGACTGGAAAATGTTTTCCCAACCCTTTACTCTGAACCTGTGTCTGGCTTTGTGGTTGAGGTGTGTTTCTTGTAGGCAACAGAAGGATGGCTTCTGTTGTGGTATCCATCTTGTTAGTGTGTGTCTTTTTATAGGTGAGTTGAGTCCATTGATATTAAGGGATATTAGTGACTACAGATTGATATTTCTTGCTATTTTTGGTGGTAACTTGTTTGCATTTCCTTTCTCTGGGGTATTCTTCTGTGAGATTATTGATTGTTTCCAGTTTCATGGGTATATCAGGGGTCCTTAGGTTGGAGTTTTCCCTCTAATGTTTTCGGTAGTTCTGGATTGGTAGATAGGTATTGTTTCAGTCTGACTTTGTCATGAAATATCTTATTTATTCCATCTATGGTGATTGACAATTTTGCAGAGTATAGTATTCTAGTTTGACAGCCATGATCTTTTAGAATCTGTATAACTTCTGACCAAGTCCTTCTAGCTTTCATCGTTTCCATTGAATAGTTAGGTGTTATTCTGATGGGTCTACCTTTATAGGTAAGTTGGTCCTTTTCTTTTTCAGCTCTTAAAATTTTTTCTTTGTTCTGTATGTTTTGTTGCTTGATTATTATGTGGCACGCTGACAGTTTTTGGGTCATAATTATTTTGTGTTCTGTAAGCTTCTTGTATCTTTATAGACATTTCCTTCCTCAAGTTAGGAAAGTTTTCTTCTATGATTTTATTGATTACATTATCTGTGCCTTTGAGCTGGTCTTCTTCTCCTTCTTCTATTCCTATTAATCTCAAATTAGGTCTTTTCATGGTGTCCCAGATTTCCTGAACATTTTGTGTTATGACATTTTTTGTTTTAGTATTTTCTTTGACTGATATATCTATATCAGCTACTGAGTCTTCCACTTCAGAGATTCTCTCTTCCATGTTTTAGATTCTGTTGGTTATGCTTGTATCTATAGTTCCAGCTTTTTTCTTCAGGTTTTCTATTTCTCTATTTGCCTCATTTTGTTCCTTTTTTATTGCTTCTATTTCAGTTTTATTTCCTGGCATGTTTCTTTCATTTTTTGGTTTACCTTTTCTTGGTTTTCTTTCAATGATTTGTTCATCTCTTCCAATTTTTTGTTTGTATTTTCTTCTATTTCTTTAAGGGAACTTTTCATATCTTCTTTGAGGGCTTTAATGATCTTCATAAAGGTATATTTGGTTTTGTTTCCTTCTGCTTCCTCTTTATTGCTCTGTTCAGGTCTTATAGTTTTAGAACCACCACTTTCTTCTGGAGTTACCATTTTGTTCTTTCTATTATTATATGTATTTTTGCCCTGGTGTCTGCCTATGGCTTTAGTGGTTCACGATTAGTTGGCTCCTGGTCAGTTGTGGCAAGAGAGCTTGTGTGTCTCCTGTTGTCTCTGAGCAAAGGGTCTGGTTAATCTCTGACTCTGCTCTGGGAAGGTGTCTGAATTTCAAGTCCTCATTTTTTCTCTGCTAATGCATTTGGAGGTGGGGTGGCCATGTGAGTTCTCTTGCTTTAGTAGCAGCAGCTGGAGGAGCCCCTCATAGCCAAAGACTATTCCTGTCTGCTAAGGATTGTGTGTAGACACGCACCACATACAGAACCTTGTCCCAGGACTCAACTTTTCTTGGGGGCTGGGATTGGGATACAGGCGCCAGGGCCTGCTGACCTCACCTTACCTCTGGGTGAAGTCTGAGTCTGAATTTCAAAGTTGTCCGTCCTCTGTTGTAGCAGTTGGAGGCAGAATAGCCATGTGAGTTCCCTTGTTTTAGTAGCATCAGCTGCAGGAGTCCCTCACAGCCAGCCACTATTCCTGTCTGCTAAGGAGTGTGTGTAGACAAGCACCACAGACAGAACCCGGTCCCAGTACTGAACTTTTCCAGGGGGGCTGGGTATTTTGATGTTTTATAAATGAAAGATAGTGGTAAATTAAAGCAACATAGAAACTTATTATCATTCCTGTTTTATTTCCTTCATTCTTATGTGGAGATTTAATCTGAATCAATGTATATATATATATATATATATATATATATATATATATATATATATATATTGTTAAACAGATGGGCCATAAACATTCAGTGATGCAGACAATGAGGTTGTACATAGAAAATAAAACTTACTCTAGAATACCAGTGCTAGTAAGAACAACATCAGTGTGAAAGAAACCAAGTGAGTGGCATCCTGGAAGCATGGTACATTATTAAAGACAATGATTGGTATATGCTTTTATTAGGGCATATACTTAAGAGTGATTCTGAACTGTCCTTTATTGAAGGCTATAGCATTTGATAAATTCATAGATAATATTTATTGTTATGTCATGGGTTCATGTGAAAATTATAAAGAAATTAATAGCAAAAGATGGGATTAATCTGCATCTATTAGATGGAGTACTAAGATTAAAATCATGAAAACAAATTTATATACTCCTGCCTATTTATTTACAGTAGCATGGTTTTATTTTCTTCTTATTTTTATTTAAAAAAATTTTAAACATACCCGCCACTGTTGCTCCTCCCTCTCCTCTTCCCAGTCCTCCCTCAAGTTCCCTTCTGCCCCATCCCCATCCATTCCTCAGAGAGGGCAAGGACTCTCAGAGTGAACCAATGTAGTCTGGCATATTCAGTTGAGGTAGGAACAAGCCCTTCCCCTCAGTATCAAGGGTGAGCAATGTTTTCTACTGTAGGAAGTGGGCTCCAAAAAACCAGTTCTTATACTAAGAATAAATAGTGGTTCCACTGCCAGAGGTCCTACAAACTGCCCAAGTCAGTTGACTTATACTCACATTCAGAGGGCTTAGTTCAGTCTCATGCAGATTCCCAAGCTGTTCTTTTAGAATTAGTGAGCTTAAGTATTTAATCTAATCTTGATTTAGTTTTGGTAAATGGTACCTGTCCAAAAAGCTATCCATTTCTTCTAGGTTTTCCATTTTTGTGGAGTATAGGTTTTCAAAGTATGACCTGATAATTCTCTGGATTTCCTGGGGGTCTGTTGTTATGTCTCCATTTTCATTTCTGATTTTGTTGATTTGAATTCTCTCTCTCTCTCTCTCTCTCTCTCTCTCTCTCTCTCTCTCTCTGCTTTATGATTAGTTTGGATAAGGGTTTATCTATCTTGTTGACTTTCTCAAAGAACCAAGTCTTTGATTCATTGATTTTTTTGTATTCTTTTTGTTTCAATTGTATTGATTTCAGCTCTAAGTTTGATTATTTCCTGCTGTCTACTCCTTCTAGGTAAGTTTATACCTAAATGTTCTAAGGCTTTTAGCTGTGCTGTTAGTTCTCTAGTGTAGGATTTCTCTAGGCTTTTCATATAGGCATCTAGTGCTATGAATTTTCCTCTTAAGACTACTTTCATTGTGTCCTATAAGTTTGGGTACATTGTGAATTCATTTTTGATAAATTCTAGGAAGACTTTGAGAGGTGTTTCAGTTGAGTGATGTTTAGTTTTCATGAGTGGGTAGGCAGCTTTTTGTGAATTTTTTATGTTGCTGAATTCTAACATTAGGCCTTGGTGGTCTGATAGGATACAAGGATACAAGGGATTATTTCCATTTTTTTTGTATCTATTTATATTTGCTTTATGACCAACTATGTGGTCAATTTTAGAGAAGGTTCCATGTGGTGCTGAGAAATATGTATATTTCTTTGTGTTTGGGTGGAAGCTTCTCCAAGCCACCTTGAGACCTTGAGACCTTCTGCCCATGCTGGGGATGAGAAAAAGAGATTAGGAGAAGAGAGAGTGACTGGGAGGGGCAGAAGGGGGAAGGGAGTTTGAACAAGGGCTTACATGGATAAAAAATGAGACTTTATTTATAATAAAAAGGGAAAAAGTTACTGTAAAATTAAATGTTCTAAACAATAAACTTTTTGCAGCTAAAAAAAAAAATTAGTGAACTACCAAAAGTTCAGGTCAGCTGTCTGTCTCCATGGGTTTCCTCATAAAGACATTGACCCCTTTGCTCATATAATTGTCTTCCCTCTCTTTAGCTGGATGAGGAACTTGCTTCAGTGCTAAGCTATGGATCTCTGTCTCTGCTTGCATCAGTTGCAGAATGAAGGTTCTATCATTACAATTAGGGTTAATATCAGTTTGATTACAGGAGAGGGCCAGTTTAGGAACGCTCTTCTCTATTGCTTGGAGTCTTGATGGGAGTCATCTTTGTGAGTTCTTGGATATTTCCCTAGCACCAAGTTTCTCCCTAACCACACAATAGCTCCCTCTGTCAAGATAGCTCTTTTGTTGTTCTCCTACTCTATCATTACCCTAATTAAATCATTCCATTCTCTCCTGTTTTTCTCCCACCTCGCCTTACCCTCTCTCTCCTATGATCCCAAATTACTTAGGAGGTTTTATCTATTTCCTCCTCGCAGGGTGGTTCCTGTATGTCTCTCTAAGTTCTCCCTTGTTACCTAGCTGCTCTAGTGTTGTAATTTGTATCCTGGTTATGCTTTGCTTTATGTCTAAAATCCACTTATGAGTGAATATATACTATGTTTATCTTTCTGGGCCTGTTACCTCACTTACTATATTTTATAGTTCCATCCATTTGCCTTCAAATTTCAGAATGCCTCTTTTTTTCTTGCTGAGTAGTACTACATTGTATAAATATACCACAGCTTTTTAATCCATTTTTCAGTTGAGAGGCATCTGCCCATTGCTTCTTTAGATACCTGGAGAATTTGTCCATGTCTTGGGTAGCTGCCTTTGGTCTAACCTCTTCTGGCAGTGTCTGTATCTCAGCAAGTCTCTCTTGGTCCAGTCGAAACTTTAGGTTCACTTGGACTTGGTGTACTCTGTATCTCTGAGAGATGTTTTTGGTGCAATAGGAGCTGCATCTCAAGGATCAGCTCTTGGTCCAATAGGAACTCTTAATCCAATGGGAGCTCTTGATCCAATAGTGGCTGGGAAATCTGTATCTCAGAGAACCACACTTGATCCAGTAGGAGATGGCAAAGTCAATGTCTCAGAGAGCCACTAAGATCACAGGGTGATGTAAGGGGTTGGGAGATGAGGTGAGTCTTGAAGATGGCAGTGTCCAACAAACTGGAGTGTTGATTGAGAATACCAGTTTGCAGTTTTACCTGTTGGCCTAGGATTGGGACAATTAACAATAAGATCCAAGCTTGTTTCTGGTCTTGGCTTAGAATTGCATGTTCTTGATTAGATTGTAAAGCTCATTGAACCTCACAGTTTGTGTATTTTTTCATTTTGTTACAATTAAGTTTTGCAGGTGAGTACTCCTGGAGGGTAAGTAGACGGAGAAGATATGGGAGGGAAAACAAAATGTTCAAATTATTTTTTTAAAAGCATTTAAATAAAAATGAGCACACAGCAACAAAAAGTCCTGGAATAGGTAAACCTGGTCTGCATACCTTCATTTTCTCTTCTTTACAGGTTTAAGGAAAAAAATTTAAAGAATTTTTGGGTGCATACATAATAATATTAACCATATGGTGGCTCATAACGATCTATGATGACATCTGGTACCCTCGTCTGTATACTGTATACATAATAAATAAATAAATATTTAAAAAAAGATCCAGTTTCCTCAACCCAACATCAAGACTGTGTCAGGGATTCCTCTGGAGGGAGTGGGCTCTGAGATGTCAGTCCAAGGTGTTTCAGATGCCAACCTGTTCAGTGGTTGTGGTTTGCAGCTTAGACATGCTTTGCTTTTTGCTTTTTGCTTTCTTGTTTAAAGTCCACTAATGAGTGAGTACATACCCTGCTTATCTTTTTGGGTTTGTGAGGAGGATATTCTTCAAATCAATCCATTTGCCTCCAAATTTTAGGATATAATTTTTTCTTACTGCTGAGTAGTACTCCATTGTGTAGGTGTACCACAGTTTGTTAATCCATTCTTCAGCTGAGGGATATCTAGGTTATTTGCAGGTTCTTGCTATTACAAATAATGTTGCTATAAACATAGTTGAGCTAATGCCTTTGGAGTGCAAATGTGCATCTTTAGGATAAATACCCAGAAGTGGTATTGCTGGGTCCTTGGGGAGATTGATTCTCAGTTTTCTGAGAAACCTCTTTACTGCATTCCAGAGTGGCTGAACAAGCTGACACTCCCACCAACAATGGAGGAGTGTTCCCCTTGCTTCACAACCTCTCCAACATAGGCTGTCATCTGTGCCTTTTATCTTAGTCAATTTGACAGGTGTAAGGTGGTATCTCAAAGTTGTTTTAATTTGCATTTCTCTGATGGCTAAAGATGTTGAGCAATTTTTCAAGTGCTTTTCAGCCATTTTTAATTCTTCTACTGAGATTCCCTTTTTAGTTCTGAACCCCAGTTTTTGATTGGGTTATTCAAGGTTTTGAATAACAGGATGCTTTTATTAATTGGAAAACAGAAAAATAATTTGTGTGATGAAAATTGTTGTTGTGTAAGTACCTCCCAAAGAACAAAGAGATACATACTTTAAAAGTTGCATGTGTGTGCCAAGGAAATATTCCTCTAAATGTATTTAGTAAAATTATGGATAGTTTATTTGAATGGAAACAAAACAATAACTACTCTATTATGTGTATATACATGTATATATACATATTACATACAAATTTATGCATATATGTGTGCATATAAATATGTATATACTATTTAGATGAAAACTCACTCTTAGGTATGTACTAAAATAACATGAACTAGTTCTGGCACTTCTACTTATTTTTTCAATTTTTTCTGTCTAAGAAAATTGGTACCTATGAAATGATTTAAAATTATCTTGAACTTTATAAAAAATGTCAGACAACACACACTGGCATGGATTTAGCAGAAAATGAACCCATTTGTATAACACAATTGACATTCAAAGTTATGTCACAATGGGTGATTAGTTTATCATTCTGCATTAGTTCACATTTAAGGAAATAAATACTGAGTTTAAGAAACCCTCTCAAGAAATTCAAAGCAAAGCATGCTGACATTTATTTGGCCTTATCAAAATTATTACCTTAATGATTTTCTTTGGGAGATAGGTTATATAGATATGATCTTTCCCACTTCAAAATAGCATAGGGTATAAGTGGTTGTTAGGAAATTGTTCCAGTAGATTCACTATATGATTATGAATCTACTGCATATACTTAGACTAAAAACAGAATTTTCACCAAAACTTAATGGATTCTAATATCTACATAATATAACCCTGATGGTGTTCAGATAAACTCATTCAGTAGCCCAATCAATCAGCCATGGCTCAAATTAAATGTCTACTTCATTGATGAAGGAGATGAAGAGTAGTAAAGTTGCAGCATTTTCCTGAGGGAAAGAATGTACAGGGGACAGATATGAACTCAAACCTGTAGGATATTTTGACTACAGAGTCATCTCTAGAATATACGAATAACTTTTCTTCCAGAGTGACATCATTTCAAAATATTACCCCTCACCATATATTATGAACACAAAGGAGGAGGAATTATGGTGGATTCTTCTTATGATAGCTATTCCTTTGGTAGTACAATCTGATAGTCTTTCTCAGCCCAAATATTTGAATTAAAGCATATTTCAAGTTTAGAACTAGTCTAGATCATTTGATTTGTTGTTATCTGTGTATGACTTTTACTGCAGCAAAATCCTGTGGCTTTCACTGAGAAGATCAATCTCTGCGTGCATCTTTCTTAAGAGAACTCCTGTTTTCTTCTCATTTCTAAAAATGTCACACATATTTTATTTTTATTTTCTCACAGCTGATACTTATCAACTGCCATGAGCACCAGTATATACCAGTTATTTTTCCAATACTCCTATATGGATGAAAATGCTCAAGAAATACTCTAACTCTGGAGGAAGTATTTCTTTTTTAATTATGAATAAAGAAGTCACATTTTCTATCCTTGTATATCCTTATTCTCTTCCCCCTCCCACCACATCAGGTCATTCTTTCTTCTCCACATCTCCCCATCCCCCCCATGGGAGGGTGGTCCCAAGGTCATACAGTCACAATATTGCTTAGTTCATCCTCCACTCCTGGCAAATCCAGTTTTCTCCTCCCAACATCAAGACTGACTGAATCAGGTGTTCCTCTAGCGAGAGTGGGATCCAAGGAGACAGTACAAGGTGTTTCAGATCCCAAGATGTTCAGTGGTTGTGGTTGGCAGCTTGAGCATGCTTTGCTTTTTTATTTTCTTTGTTTGTTTGTTTGTTTAGAGTCCACTAATGAGTGAGTACATACCCTGCTTATCTTTCTGGGTTTGTGATGCCTTGCTCAGTAGGATATTCTCCCAATCCATCCATTTGCCTCCAAATTTTAGGATATCATTTTTTCTTTCTGCTGAGAAGTACTCCATTGTGTAGATGTCCACAGTTTGTTATTCTGTTCTTCAGCTGAGGGGCATCTAGGTTGTTTCCAGGTTCTTGATATTACAAATAATGCTGCTATGAACATAGTTGAGTTAATGCCATTGGAGTGCGACTGTGCACCTTTAGGGTATACACTCAGAAGTGGTATTGCTGGGGCCTTGGGGAGATTGATTCTCAGTTTTCTGAGAAAATGCCATACTAATCTTTGAGATCAGTCCTCTATCACTTGTACGGTTGGTGAAAATCTTTTCCCATTCTGTAGGCTGTCATTTTGTCCTATTGACAGTGTCCTTGGCTTTAGAGAAGCTTCTTAGCTTCAGGAGATCTCACTTATTGATTGTTGGTCTTAGTGTTTGTGCCACTGGTGTTATATTTAGGAAGTGGTCGCCTGTGCCAATTTGTAGAAGTGTATTTCCCACTTTCTTTTCTATCAAGTTTAAAGTGGCTGGGTTTATGTTGAGGTCTTTGATGCACTTGGATTTGAGTTTTGTGCAGGGTGACAGGCTCGGATCTATTTGCATTTTTCTAAACACTTCCATTCATTTATGCCAACACCATTTGTTAAATATACTATCTTTTTTCCATTGAATGTGTTTTGGGCCTCTTTGTCAAAGATCAGGTGTTCATAGGTTTTTGGGTTAATGTCTGGATCCTCAATTCTATTCCATTTATCCACAAGTCTGTATTTTACGCCAGTACCAGGCTACTTTTGTTACTGTAGATTTATAGTATAACTTGAAGTCAGAGATGGTAATGCCCCTTGAGGTTCTTTGGTTGAACGAAATTGTTTTGGCAATTCTGGCTTTTATTTTATTCCAAATGAAATTGAGTATTGTTCTTTCAAGTTCCAAAAACAATATTGTTTTGGGATTTTGATGGGCCGTGCATTGTATCTGTAGATTGCTTTTGATAGAATTGCCAGTTTTACTATGTTGATCCTACCAATCCAGGAACATGGGAGAGCTTTCCATGTTCTGATATCCTCTTCAATTTCTTTGTTCAGTGATTTAAAATTTTGTCAAATAGATCTGTTACTTCTAGGGTTATAGTTACTCCAAGGTTTTCAACACTATTTACAGGTATTATAAAAGGTGCTGTTTCCCTTAATTCTTTTTCAGCCCTTTTATCTTTAGTGTACAGGAGGGCTACTAATGAGTTTTTGAGTTAATCTTGTATCCTGCTACATTGCTGAAGGTGTTTATCAGTGGTAGAAATTTCCTGGCATAGTTTTGTGGGTCACTTATTTATACAATCATATCATCTGCAAATAGAGATAGCTTCACTTCTTCTTTTCCAATTTCTATCCCCTTATTCTCCTTTCGTTCTCTTATTGCTTTAGCTAAGACTTCAAGAACTAAATTTAATAGATAAGGGGAGAGAAGACATCCTTTTCTAGTTCCTGATTTTAGTGGAATTGCTTTGAGTTTTTCTCTATTAAGTTTGATGCTGGCTGTCGGCTTCTTGTAAATTGCCTTTATTATATTGAGATATTGTCCCTGTATTTCTGATTCCTCCAGAGCTTTTATCATAAAAGAGTGTTGGATTTTGTAAAAGGCTATTTCAGCATCTAAGGGTATGATCATGTGTTTTTTTTCCTTCAAATTTTAAAATGATGGATATCGTTTATGGCTTTTTGTATATTAAACCAACCTGCATTTCAGGGATGAAGCCTACTTGGTCGTGTTGGATGATATTTTTTATATGTTGTTGTACATGCTTTGCCAAAATTTTGTTGAGAATTACAGCATCAATATTCTTGAAAGAATTTGATCTGTAATTTCCTTTCTTTGTTGTGTCTTTGAATGGCTCGTGTATTAGGGTAATTGTGGCCTCATAAAAGGAATTTGGCAATATTCCTTCAGTTTCTACTGTGTGAAATAGTTTGAGGAGTAATGGTAGTAATTCTCCTTTGAATATCTGGTAGAATTCAGCCCTGAAACCATCTGGACCTGGGCTTTTATATTTGGGGAGGCTTTTAATGACAGTTTAAATTTCCTTAAGGGTTATAGGCCTGTTTAGGTAATTTATCTGTTCTTCAATTAATTATGGTGATGGGACCTGTCTAGAAAGCTGTCCATTTCTTCTAGGTTTTCCATTTTTGTGGAATATAGATTTTCGAAGTATGATCTGATAATTGTCTGGATTTCCTGGGGTTCTGTTGTTAGGTCCCCCTCTTCATTTCTGATTTTGTTGATTTGGAAACTCTCTGCTTTTTTATTAGTTTGGATAAGGGCTTTTCTATCTTGTTGACTTTTTCAAAGAACCAACTCTTTGATTCATTGATTCTTTGTATTGTTCTTTTTGTTTCAATTGTATTGATTTCAACTTTAAGTTTGATTATTTCCTGCAGTCTTCTACTTCTAGGTGAGTTCGCTTCTAATTGTTCGAAGGCTTTCAGCTGAGCTGTTAGTTCTCTAGGATGGGATTTCTCTAGGTTTTTCATATAGGCATCTAGCACTATGAATTTTTATCCTAAGACTGCTTGCATTGTGTCCCGCAATTTGGGTACATTGTGGATTAATTTTCATTAAATTCTAGGAAGACTTTGATTTCTTTCTTAATTTCTTCCTTGACCCAGAGGTGGTTCAGCTGAATGATATTTTGTTTCCATGAGATGGTAGGCTTTCTTTGATTTTTGATGTTGTTGAACTCTAACTTTAGGCCCTGGTGGTCCGATATGTTACAAAAGATTAGTTTCATTTTTTTGAATCTGTTGATATTTGCTTTATGACCAATTATGCTGTCAATATTAGAGAAAGTTCCATGGGAAGCTGAGAAATATGTACATTCTTTTCATTGGGTGGAATCTTCTGTAGATATCTATTAATTCCATTTACATCATAACCTCTGTTATACTCCTCATTTCTCTGTTGATTCTCTGTCTGGATGACATATCTAGGGGTGAAAGTGGGGTGTTGAAGTCTCCTACTATTAGAGTGTGAGAATTGATGTGAGATTTGAGCTTTAGAAGCATTTCTTTTACATAGGTAGGTGCCCTGATATTAGGGACATAAATATTCAGGTTGAAATCTCCTCTTGTCCAATTTTTCCTGTGATGAATAAGTAATGACCATCTTGGTCCCTTTTAATTGCTTTTAGCTTAAAGTCTATTTGTTAGATATTACGATGGCAACCACAGCTTGTTTCTTAGGACCATTTGACTAGAAAATATTTTCCCAACCCTTTACTCTGAGCCTGTGTCTATCTTTGTGATTGAAGTGTGTTTCTTGTAGGCAACCGAAGGATGACTTCTTTTGTTTTATCCATCTTGTTAGTGTGTGTCTTTTTATAGGTGAGTTGAATCCTTTTATAATAAGGGATATTAGTGACCACTGATTGATATTTCCTGCTATTTTTGGTGGTAATTTGTTTGTATTTCCTTTCCCTAGGGTACTCTTCTGGGGGATTATTGATTGTTTGTGGTTTCATGGGTGTATGTGGGGTCTTTAGGTTGGACCTTTCCCTCTAATGTTTTCTGTAGTGCTGGATTGGTTGGTAGGTATTGCTTCAGTCTGACTTGTTGTGAAATATCTTGTTTACTCCATCTACAGTGATTGATAATTTTGCAGGGTATAGTATTCTAGTTTGGTAGCCTGCTCTCTTAGTGCCTGTATAATTCTGACCAATCTCTTCTAGCTTTCATCATTTCCATTGAATAGTCAGGTGTTATTCTGATGAGTCTGCCTTTATAGGTAATTTTGCCCTTTTCTTTTGCAGCTCTTAAAATTTTTTCTTTGCTCTGTATGTTTTGTAGCTTGACTATTATGTGGCATGCTGACTTTTTTGGGGTGTCACATCATTTGGTGTTCTGTAAGCTTCTTTGTATCTTTATAGGCATTTCCTTCTTCATGTTAGGAAAGTTTTCTTCCATGACTTTATTGAAAACATTATCTGTGCCTTTGACCTGGTGTTCTTCTCCTTCTATTCCTATTATTCTCAAGTTATGTCTTTTCATGGTGTCCCAGATTTCCTGAACATTTTGGTTTATGGCTTTTGGGTTTTAGTATTTTCTTTGACTGATATATCTATTTCAGCTATTGTGTCTTCCACTTTAGAGATTCTCTCTTCCATCTCTTGAATTCTGTTGGTTATGCTTGTATCTGTAGTTCCAGCTTTTTTCTTCAGGTTTTCTTTTTCCATCTTTGCCTTATTCTGTGCCTATTTTATTGCTTGTATTTCTGTTTTTAGTTCCTGGCATGTTATTTTCATTTTTTGGTTTACCTTTTCTTAGTTTTTTTTCAAAGATTTGTTCATCTCTTCCAATTTTTTGTTTGTATTTTCTTCTATTTCTTTAAGGGAATTTTTCATATCTTCTTTGAGGGCTTCAATGATCTTCATAAATGTATTTTTGGTGTTGCTTCCTTCTGCTTCCTCTTCATTGCTCTGTTCAGGTCTTATAGTTGTAGAACCACCACTTTCTTCTGGAATTACCTTGTTGTTCTTTATATTATATATATTTTTGTACTGGTGTCTGCCCATGGCTTCAGTGGTTCACAATTAGGTGGCTTCTGGTCAGTTGTGGCCAGAGGGCTTGTGTGTCTCCTGTTGCCTCTGAGCAAGGAGTCTGCTCAATGTCTGACTCTGCTCTGGAAGGGGGTCTGTTTTTCAAGTCTTCAGCCCCTCTCTGATGATGCAGTTGAGGGTGTGGTCACCGTGCAATGCCCCCTTTTTTAGGTGCAGCTGGAGAAGCACCTTATAGCCAAACTCTATTCCTTTCTGCTAAGGAGTGTGTGAAGACAAGCACCACAGACAGAACCTGGTCCTGGGACCAGAACCGGAACACAACTTTCCCAGGCAGGAATTCAATTGCTGGGCCCTTTTGACCTCACCTCACCTCTTGGTGGAGTCTGAGTCTAAATTTCAAAGTCTTCAGTCCTTCTCTGCTGATGCAGTTGGAGGTGGGGAGGCCATGCAAGTTCCCTTGTTTTAGTAATAGTTGGAGTAGCCCCTCACAGCCACATTCTTTTCCTATCTTCTAAGGAGTGTGTGGAGACACACACAACAGACAGATCATGGTCTGGGACCACACTTGTATTTTTGATCTTAGTTATTTGCCAAGGTACAGGATAGAATCTCAGTGTTGTTAAAATTTATTTCTCTGATGGCAAAGGATGTTGAATATTTCTTGAAGTGATTTTTAGCTGTTTGACATTTTTCTTTTTTTTCTTATTTATTTTGTATTTATCAAGAAAAACAGTAAACTGAATTTAAAATGCTGATAAGTTAACAATAACTATAAAGAAAATAAATATCATAAGCACGATTTATCAAGGGTGATAATGCAAATAATTTGCTATGCATAAAATTACTTTGTATTCAGCTTTCCCTCTGAATTTTTTTTCTATCCCTGTATATTCTTATTCAAGGTCCCTTCCCCCTCCCGCCACTTCAGGTCATTTTTTCTTTTCCACAAATCCCCATCCCCTCCCTGGGCAGGCAGCACAGTCCCATGGTCCCACTGATCTGAGAATTGTCTGTACGTTGTCTTTAATTGGCTTATTTGGTTTTGTGATGTCTAGTTTTTTGAGTTCTTTATATATTTTAGATATTAGCCTTTTATGAGTTTGGTGATAATGTTTTCCTATTCTGTGGGCTCTCATTTTGTCCTTTTAACATGACTCCTAATATATCAAATTAGAGGCTACTACATGAGCATGTATTTAGCCCTGTCTATTCTCCTTATTTGGCTAATATAGTGACTGACAAAATTATCCATTACAAACATTGGTTTTTCATCGTTGTAGGTATGTGATCTTTTTTGGTAGGATTATAACTCTACATCAACAACCCATTTCTGTTTAATGTTTCCCAATTTACTATCCATTAATGGATCTTCCTTCTGGCAGTTATTGCTCTGGTCTTCTTAATAGAGTTTTTCTATAGATAACTTTCATTCTGTATTTTTAATGGGAGTCATGTATTTTCTTAAGAAATTGCATAATTTTTATTTTTTAAAATATGAGAATGCAATGTAATTTATTAAATTCATGGAATTTCAAAACAGATAAAAATGACATTAAAACATTTCTAATCTACTATTGGGTAATAAAACCTAATTTCAGAGAAACCCTTCACTTATTCTAGGAAATAGAAAGGGAGAAGAACATTATGTTTTACTTATCTTTCCAAATCTTGAATGAACTTAGCTGTGATCTTGTAGAGAAGACAATGAAATACTCTACTGTTCATCTTTCCTTGGAGACATTTGGATAACACAGTTTTGCACAAAGGTTAAAATACCCTGGGGTCATTATGAGGTTGTCTCTATTTAGTCACCAACTTCTGCACAATCTAGTTCTACTAATGCTTCACAAAAGTCATTGTCTAAATGGAGATATTTTTCTCAGGCTTCTCTTAGGCTTTTGAACATTTTTCTTCCTCAAACTACCTTAATGACAAAACATAACTCTCAGATTTTAAAAACTTATAATAACTTTTTAAACAACAAAAACATTTATCTTTATATAACAAATAAAGATAAATTATATTTCTATAAAAAGGCATTATACAATTGAAAAAGGAAATTATTAAATAAATTCTATGATAACATATGTAAACAACCCCAAAATGCTCAAGAAAAATGTAAGGAATGAAAAGGCATTTTGAAAACAAACAGAATTTACTAGAAAAGATAAATTTTATAAGACCTGTACAAAATCAATCTAGCTAAAGTTTTAGCAAAGTTGTGGTTTATAATTTCCCACTGCTTATTGAGAAACTATTGGCAGTGGATACCTGCTGAGTGTGGAGGAATTATTGTTGTCAGAAAATCTGGTCCTGAGCTGTAGAAATTGCTCAGTGGTTAAGAGCATTGATTGCTATTCCAGACATCCTGAGTTCAATTCACAGCAGCCACATGGTGGCTCACAACCACCTATAGTGAGATCTGGTGCCCTCTTCTGGCCTACAGAGACACATTCAGGCAGAACACTGCATACATAATAAATAAATTTTTAGAAAAGTAAAAGAAAGAAAATCTGATCACATAGAATTCCCACAATCCAGTGAATGACCCACACACACATCCATATGTGCAGCACTAGCTGAAATTAGTTGTCAAAAGTAAAGAAGACATGAACTTCAGGAGGGAGGCATGTTAGAGAAGAAAAGACATCAATATAATTATATTTCATAATATATCTTTATACAATTTTTAGAAACTAAACTGTGCCTTCTTAATGTTGATAACAATTGTGTGGCATGGGCAGTTTGTGGGGCCTCTGGCAGAGAGACCAGAATTTATCCCTAATGCATGAACTAGCTTTTTGGAGCCTACTCCCTATAGAGAAATACCCTGCTCAGCCTTGATACTAGGGGGAGGAACTTGGGCTTTCCTCAACTTGCTACGCCAGACTATATTGATTTCTCCTGGGAGTCCTTACAATCTCTGAGGCAAGGATGAGGCGGGGCGGGATGGGGGAGACAGGGGGTGACTAGGAAGATGGGCAGGAAGGGGAACAGTGGTTGATTTGTAAAAAATACATTAAAAAGTTAAAGATAAATTTATAAAAATGTATCTTCATGTATTAGAAGACAATATTAATATGTACATATTTTACAATCTAACCATCCAATGAAATTCATACTAAAATTATAAATGATTTTGAGAAAATAAAAAACTGATCTTCAAACTCATGAATTGAAAACAGTCCACCAATTTAAAGGAATTCTGAATTATTTGACATTCTCATTTATCAGAAATTGCAATACTATTTTCTAATTTTTATTATTTATATTCTCTTTAACATTGCATAAATGTGTTTGTTCGACTTTTTCAGTTAAATTACGTATTTCAAGACTGTCCAAGAGAATTCTAGTCACTTTATTCTTTGCTCAACTTCACCCTGAGCTCAGTTGTGCTTCTCTCACTCTCGCGGATTGTGATTCCTGAGATTTGTATTCCAGGAAATTACTCCGCATTCAAATATCTGAATCATAGGAGAGTTTCCTGTCAATTATTTCTTGTCTCTTTACTTGATTATATATCTATACATCTATGTATCTACTTATGTTTCTATACCTACCTATATATTACCTAGCTAGCTATTATTCATCATCTACCCAATATTTATCATCTTCCTCAGTATCACATCATCATCTACAGATTTATCCATTTACATGTAAATATGGAGACTCACACATACTCTAAAACACACAAGCAGCACACACACATACACACATCTCACATTACTAATGAATTATTGGTTTTAGGACTCTCCATATAGAATGAAATTGCCATATGCCCATGAAGTATCATAATATGTGCATTTCATTTACAAGTATTTTTCCAGTCATTAAACATCTCCAGAATACATAGAATACTTATTATAATACAAATGAACTATAGATAACAATATTTAGGAAATAATGACAAGAAGAAAATGTCTGTAAACTTTGATGCAAAGAGTTTTAAAAATTTATTTTGTATATGTATATATAGTTCAGTCTGTGAGTATTGAATTCACTGATACGGATGGCCAAGTATGTATCTTTAGGTTTTATATCTTTGGCTATTTTTTTTTAACAGATTCTATTGTAAGAACTCTTGATATATTTATCAAAACTCCTGTGTTTCAATATCTTTGCTAAAACAAATAGTTTATACTTTCACATATTTATTAAATCTGTCAATGGATAGAAGAGAAGAGAGAGCAACTAGAGGGGCTGCGAGGAGGAAGGGACCATGAATAAGGATATACACGGATAGAAAATGTTACTTTATTCATTTAAAAAAAAAGAATCTAGAAACAACCTAGATGCCCCTCAACTGAGGAATGGATTAACAAGCTGTGGTACATCTACACAATGGAGTACTACTCAGCAGTAAGAAACAATGTTATTCTATAATTTGCAGGCAAATGGATGGATATGAAGAATATCCTCCTGAGCGAGGTTTAACAATCCCAGAAAGACAAGCAGAGGATGTATTCACTCATTAGTGGACTTTAAACAAAAAGCAAAGTATATCCAAGCTGCAAACCACAAACACTGAACATCTTGGGATCTGAAGGACCTTGAACTGGCACTTTGGAGCCCATTCCCTCCAGAGGAACACTTGATCCAGTCTTGATGTGGGGATGAGGAAAGTGGATTTGCCTGGAGTGCATGCTGAACCTTGGGACCTTGGGACCTACTGTTCTTGCAGCGGGGGGAGGGAGGGAGATAAAGAGATGGGGAAATAGTGACTTGCAGGGGCAGGAGGGGAAGAACATTTGAACAAGGGGATACATGAGACCTTATTAATAATAAAAAATGAGAAAAATTGTTCTTATATAGGTAGTGTTGTGGTTTTAAAACGAGTCCTTTAGACTCATGTATTTGAACACTCACCCCTTCCTGTCCAGTTCTCTACTTCCTGGTTTGTCAAGATATGGGGAATCTCAGCCATATGTCTGTATATGCTTTTACTTTATACCATCCCCAGATGGAATCTGTCCTCTGAAGTCATGAGAAAAAATATACATAATTCTGATCTTAAAAAGAAGAAATAATCTAAATTTAAGATATTTACCCTTTTTGTTCTTATGAGTAGTGTTTTTCAAAAACATTTTATTCACCTTTATTATGTGTGTGATCTGTGTGCATGAGTACATATGTCATGGTGAAAAGGTCAATAGAAAACGTGATCTTATTTCTTTTCACATGCACATGGGTTCTGAGATTGCACTCAGGTCTCCAGGCTTGCAAGGCAAGTGCTTTTGCCAACTTTGCCACCTCTCAAGCTCTGGATCATGGCTCACTCTTTCTTTGAAGAAACATCTTTCTTAACCAAAGTTGTGAAAATATTCTCCTGTTCTGCCATCCATAAATTCATTGGCTTATTTTACTTTTCCTATTTATGTTGGTAATACACCTGGAGTTCATTTTTGTGTTGTGTAGAATAGCAAAGAATTATTTCCTTATATGTATATCCAATGATATCCATCTTCTATTGCAAATATCATATTTCTCACTTCTATAGTAATAAATTTCTCAAAAGTCAAATGATGGGGAGCTGGAGAGGATTAGTAAGTGTTATTACATATATATATATATATATTATCCCACTTAATCACTTAGCAGCCTTTTAAATGAACTGGAATTTGTTTCCAGTATCCATGTTAGGTGGCTCACAGCTGCTGGAACTTCAGCTCTAGGAAATCTGATACCCTCTTCTGGTGCACCCCAACACACATGTGCACAAATAAAATAAATATTTAAAATAATTAACAAATAAAATGTCGTTATTTTTTGTGGACTCTATTCTTTCTTATTATCTAGTTATTTGTTTTTTCTTTATGTGTGCCAGTATCTGAATATATTTATTGCTATAAGTAATAGTATGTTATACTATATTAAGATTTGAATAAAAATGATGATAATGGTTATCTTTATCTATCTCAATTCTCAAAAAATTTATTTGTAAAGTCTTTCTATTGATATGATTTTTGGTTGATATTGTTTGCCAGACTAAAGAAAATGTCAATATTCCTCCTTAGTTAAGTGACTTTCAGGAACTCCCTCTCCATTTTATCAAGCCTTTTCTGAACTTAGATTATTTTCTTGTGTTTTCTTTTTCTGTCAATGTTATGAGTTAATCATATGAACTCATTTAAGATAATAAATTTATTTTTAAATATCCAGAAAAATTACATGTAGCATACATTTTGCCTTGGTGGAATACTTTTAATTCAATACTTAAATTTGTTCATTTGTTGTTCAGTTTTTGATTTTATGACTATGAGAAATATTTACTTGTAAATTTATTTCATAAAATACTACTCAGCGTAACTTGAATTTTCATTCCAACTTAAAATTCTGTATTATAACATCTTCTTGCTTTAATATAAAACATAATTTAAGGCCTTATAAGATGAACCAGAAGTTTAGAGCACTGGCTTCTCTGCCAGTGGACTGGAATTCATGTCCCAGCCTCTACATAGTAGTTCTCTGTCATCTGTAATTCCAGTTCCAGGATATTCGGTGCCCACTACTTTCCTCCACATGCACATGGCACTCAGGCATATGTTCAGGAAAAAAATACCTAAAATACATCTTAAAAGAATTAACTACTGGAAGATTCTCTGAAGTAAAAATCACATTTTCAGCAGTCAATAATACACAGATGAGATGCTAGAGTTTACATATTTGTTAACATTTTACCTGACTTGAAACAAAACTTTATTTTGAAGTACTTTATTTAATTATGTCATTAATGTCTGATTTATTTTATCTATTAGCAAAGTAAATAAGAATGTTTCTAAGTTGGATATAGTTATGATGGAAACCTTGTTATGAGTAATTGATCATAATAAAAGTATGCTCTGCTATGATAAGGGATGGTTTCTGTGGAATTATAACTTGTAGTTTTATAAGATACTTAGGCTACTTCCTGCTAGATTCTGTGCCTCTAAGTGGAGGCACACAGACACAGTTTTGACAGTTGCTCATTTAAAAAGGAAAAAAAGTTCTTAATTTCCATTTTTTTCTAAAATAGTCTATATGCAATAAGTGGATGCCATGTGACAATCCACAGCTATCAGATTTAAGAAATAACTGGGTGTTATAAAAATTAGATACATCTAGTAAAAGCAATGTTGAAAGCTGAAAGAATGAGTTTTTCCATCCATTAAAATGTGTGATGCATATATGGGGATTCATTCGTTTTAATAAGATAAGGGCTTGGATAAATAAACACTTTAATGACTTTTCCCTTAAATTCTTGATAAAGAGAGGGTATCCACCAAAATAAGCAAAATAAAGCAAGAGAAAAGAAAAAAAAAGAGTTAAATTGTATTGGAAGGACTGAATAGTAACTTCTGTAGACTATCAAATTATACTTCCTCTGGGAATAACTGCCTTTGGCATCATTCTGGTGTTGAGACTAATCATTGGACTCTGTGAGCAGCAGACAAATGGCATTAACAATGCACACAGTAAGGTCTAAAAATACTGTTGGAGTTCAACAGAAAGCAGGTAGGAAGTTGGCAAGTATTGTCTTTCAGGTGAAAGTTAATAGCAGAACATCATTCAACAATGAGAAGAACCTTTAAAAACCTGTTGTGAAGAAAAGACACATCTACACAGAACAAGAGCAGAGGATCTCAGCCAGACATCCAAACAAGCCAAGCCAATGAACATTAATAAAAGAACTTAGTTATATTGAATCAAGTGAAGTTTGTGTAAGTGGCAAAATCTTTCAGACTTAAGAATTAGGCAACTGAATTTTTATTACCAGCAGGTGTCACTAGAGCAATGTCTACAGAGTCAGCTCAAGGAAGGAAGAAGAATCTTGGCTTCCAAGGAAAGGATGAGATACAAGAAGGAAGCATTGTAAAAAATCAATAACACAACATGATTAAGTATAGAAAAGGGTAAAATATACATAAATAGAATCATATTATTGAGGATCAAGGGACATTTTTGTGGTTATCATAGATCTTTGAACTCAGAATGTTGGCTACATTAATGATTAGCTTTGTAGTTGGTAAAATAAGTTAAGTTAGTTTTTCCAGGTTAATGGTTAAAAGCAGTTCACTTACAGACTAAAGGTATACATGACTTACATATACTGTTCTTCTAAACAAATGAACAAAAATTTAGAAACTAGAAAAAAATAATGTACAATATAAATTGGAAGTAGACTATATAAATGTGTGTATAATCATAAATTAAATACAGGTTTGCTACAGTTGTCAAATTGTACCTACTAGATTTATATGATATGTACAAAAGGCACCCTTAGAATATAAAATCAAAGTGCTAGTGGAAGTAAAATAATGGATAAAAAATACAGAAGCTAGAAAAACTAGGAAAAGAAATGGAGAGAGCAAACTAGATGATGCAGTGGGTAAAGTTAATACTGCCAAGATCAACTACTTGGATTATATTGAGAGGCCCATTTGGGGAAAAGAGAGAAATGACCCATGAAAGTTGTTCACACATGTGCTGTGTCATGCATGCTCATTGCACACACCAAATAAATATGCAATTCAAGCTAAAATAACTTTCTTAGAATCTGATAAATTGATCTAATAAAAATCACTTTTTGTATGGTTACTATTTAATTGGAAAGTATTTACTCTGACAGGCAAATAGTTCAGCTTAAAATTATATGTACATAGTAAACTAGCATCAGGATATATAAAGATATATTACATATTTGGCAGAAACACACTAAGTTGTTTATTTAATTTGATAAAAGTAAAGCAGATATCATCTTGAAGGTTTTCACACTGTTTCATTATACATGTAACTCATAATTAAGTCAAAGATGCAGATTAAATAAATGAAATGAGGAAGATTGGTTTAATGAACATAAGAAAATGGATGGTATTTTTAAACTTCCATGATTACATTTTAACTAGTTAATTCCCTCAACAATAGGAAGAAATGGACACTATTATTTATCCTTTATTACAGATACTTAAACCAAGAAGCAAAAATGTTAATTGATCAGCTTTGATTTTCTGAACATCACCAAAGATATAATAGATTGGCAGAGCTGATATTTAAAATTAGGATTTCACATTCTTCAGTTTTAAATGCCTACTATTTTACAAGACAAATGTGTGCACTTAAACACACACACAAGCAGAATACACATTTTTCCTCTCATAGGAAATACATATACTCACAAGGTTATAAATCAGTACTTACCATATTTAAAAAATGGGCCTCATACAGACATGTCCTTTATCCACAATGAATAATTGAGTTAATAACAGTAGAATCATTAACTGTAAGTTATGTCACAAACAAGAAGTAATAGACAGTTCAATTACAGTAAAACTATTACAATAGTAAAAATGTTACTTGTTAGAGTTTACTTTTCTGTTGTAGTGACTTAAAGCAACCAAGGAGAGGAAAGGATTTGTTTTGCTTTCAGGAGTGCCAAGGCAGATACCCAAGACAGGAACTAACAGGAAAGAAATGAACCAAAGGCTGCTGGATTTTGCTCTTAGGCTCTAGTCTGCTGACTCCTCTTCTAGAATAAAGATTGTTTTATTTTTTTTACTTTCTTTTTATTTACTCCATGTGTCTTTTACATCATATATCTTGATCCCATTCATTTCCTAGTCACTTTGTATTCACCCTCCACCCCTGCAACTCCTATCCCAAATAAAAGAAAACAAGAGAAAAAGGGAAATAAAAGGTAAAAACATAAAAATAGTCATGTCATGGAAACTGAAGTGTGATATAGTGAGCCAATCAATAAACCCCTTTGTCTGTACATCTCTACATGGACGTGTTCATTGCAGAGTCACTGTTCTGCTTCTAGGCCTCTGGTTTCTATCACAGTATCAATGCTGGGCTCTCACTGTAACTGTTCTTGGTTATCTTGTGTCATGGAGATCCTGCAAGTTTGGGTCTGTGGGTCAAATTTTTTCAAATGTTCTGGCAGATGATAGACAGGGTGGATGCTGGGATGGGCCAACTCATAACCCTAGTTCTGGGCCTGGGCAGCTGCAGGGTTAGTCTGATGCCAGTTCTCCCCTGTCCTCATCAACAGGGTATGTGGTGATATATTTTATATTTAATGAAAATCAGCCTGGAATATTAGAGAACAGAATAATCCACAGTCAAGTCATGAAGTTTAGAAAGTTATGACTCACACCTTTAACTCCATCACTCAAGAGACAGAGATCTTCCAGTATTTCTGAGTTCATGGTCTAACTATCAAACAATAGTAGCTCACATGTTTAATCCCAACTCTAGGATTATCATGCAGATTTGAACCTGGATGTGAAGAACTGGGCAGAGAAGATAGTTAAAGTAGGAGTAGGAAGAGATTCAGGCATTCTGTGGGAGCAATGAGCCAGGTGGAGGAGTCTTAAAGATAGCATTTACCCTGTTCAGCCTGAGAAGTTGGCCAGGTGAGAATTGACTGTGGTCTATTTCCTCTTTCTCTCACTCTCTGGTAGTCCAGCTTTTCCCCAATATCTGACTCTGGGTTTTCTAATTATATACTAATTAGAATCTGTGCAGTAAGAACTCCAGAATTTCCTTGGATAACTTACTTCTTGTAGCAATGAGCCAGTTCTCCTGCTTTTACATTCTTAATGCTGGCTGTCTCACACCTACACTTCAGGGCCAGCTATATTGTTTTGCCCTGGTGAAGTACAAAGGACATTGTCCCAAGGGCTGGAGATGGGCGGAAACAACCCTTTACTCTTATGACCTATGGCCAGCTCTTCTGTCTGTCTCGGGAACTAATCGGCAGAGATGAGGAGAGTGCATCTATCTGCCCAGCTCACCACGTGTCAGATGAATAATGGTGATAGAACTCCTTAAGAA
The DNA here is from genome assembly GCA_004025045.1 of Sigmodon hispidus. NCBI lineage: Eukaryota > Metazoa > Chordata > Mammalia > Rodentia > Cricetidae > Sigmodon > Sigmodon hispidus. The sequence continues at coordinate 25,413 of PVIH01010527.1, forward strand.
TACCAGAACAATTTTGATCAACAAAAGAACCCCAGGAGGCACCACCATCCTCAACTTCAAGCTATACTATAGAGCTACAGTAATAAAAAACAACCTGGTACTGGCATTAAAACAGACTTGTGGATCAAGGAAATTGAGTTGAAGACCATGATATTAAACAGCACACCTATGAACACCTGATTTTTGACAAAGAGGCCAGAAACATTCAATGGAAAATGATAGTGTCTTCAACAAATGGTGTTGGCATAGCTGGATGGTAGTGTGTAGAAAAATGCAAATAGATCCAAACCTATCACAAAACTCAAATCCAATTGAATCAAAGACCTCAAAATAAACTCAGATACAGTGAACTTGATAGAAAAGAAAGTGGGAAATCCCTCCATTGCAGTGGAACGGGTGACCACTTTCTAAATATGACACCAGCAGCAAAGAAACTAAGAACAGCAATCAATAAGCTGGACCTCCTGAAACTGAGAAGCTTCTGAAAGGCCAAGAGGCAGTCAATAAAACAAACCACAGCCTGCAGAATGGGCACAGATTTTCACCAACCCTACAAGTGACAGAGGACTGATCTCTAAAATATATAGAGAACTCCAGAAACTAGAGCACAAAACCCTAAATTACCCAATTAAAAAATCAGATTTAAAAATAAAAAAAATAAATAAATTCTCAGCAGAAGAATTACAAATGGTTGAAAGGCACTTAAAAATTGCTCAACATCTTTAGCTATCAGAGAAATACAAATCAAAATAACTCTGAGAAATCACCTTACAACTGTCAGAATGGCTAATAGAGAGGATGCAGAGCAGGGCGAACATTCCTTCATTGTTGGTGGGAGTGTAAGCTTGTTCAGCCACTCTGGAAAGCAGTATGGCAGTTTCTCAGAAAACTGAGAATCAATCTCCCCAAGGGTGCAGCAATACCACTTCTGAGTGTATACCCTAAAGATGCACAGTCACACTCCAATGGCATTAACTCAACTATGTTCATAGCAGTATAATTTGTAATAGCAAGAACCTGGAAACAACCTAGATGCCCCACAACTGAAGAATGGATTTACAAACTGTGGTACACCTACACAATGGAATACTACTCAGCAATAAAACAAAATCCTAAAATTTGCAGGCAAATGGATGGATTTGGAGAATATCCTCCTGAGAGAAGTATTACAAGTCCAGAAAGATAAGCAGGGGATTATTCACTCATTAATGGACATTAAACAAAAGCAAAGGACATCTAAGCTGCAAACCACAACCATGAACAGCTTGGTATCTGAAGGAACTTAAGAGAGACATTCAGAGAGTCCCCCAGGAAGAGAAAATAGAGAAGATATCCTTAGCTAATTGGGCACATAAGGGGTTGCAACCAAGAAGAGTTGGGAACAAATTACAAGAGAAGGGGATGATTGAGTGAGAGGAACAAGGAGGGAGAGAAAACAAATAAAGTGAGGGAGATCTTAATAGCGGAAGCTAATGTGGAGTTGGAAACCTTCAAGAACTCACAGTATGTCCCTGGCTAGGACTCCAACCAATAGTGAAGGTGTTGTCTAAATAGGACTTCCCTTATAATCAAATGAATAACCATCCTAAGTGCCATCACAGAACTTATATCCAACAATGAATACAGGTAGAGGCAGGGATCCATGGCTGAGCACAGGGCTGAATTCCTGGTCCAGCTGAGAACGGGTGAGGAGAGTCTATATGCATAAAGGTATAGGGACTATGAGGAAAATTTTCACAGTGATGGTTGGGTGGAGCTCTGGGGAACTCAGTGAATCTGGGAAAGGCATAAGGGAACCATCTGGAAAAGGAACTAGGTCCTCCAAGGATGGGCAACTGTCTAATGACATGGGCAGTATATGGAGCTTCAAAGGGAGAGTTCAGGCTGTGTTTCTATGCATGGACTGGCACCTTGGAGCCCATTCCCTCCATAGGAAGACCTAACTCAGTCTTGATATTGGGATGAGAAAATCGGATTTGCCTGGAGTGGATTCTGAGGTGATCCACCTTGGGACCTCTTGTCCTTTCTGGGGAGGGGATGCAGGATGGAGAGGAGGGAGGCTGAAGGCTGATCGGGAGGCATCATAGGGGGAAGAGTGTTGTAACAAGGGGATACATGGATAAAAAGACTTCATTTATAAAAATAAAATAAGAAAATAAATAAAAACCTAACTGAAAAAAATAAAACCATCAAAAAATAAGATTCTTAATCTAGTCTAATTGGTAAAAATCTGGCTCATTGAAGTATCAAGGCTTCCTAGTTCTTTAAAGCCACAATATTTTAATTGGCATGGCTTCAGGAATTTATATAATTACAAAGCTTATTGTAATCTGTTTCATAGCAGAGTTTCTATACAGAAGTCAGAATAGTTTATTCACTGCTGGATATGGAATATTTGTTGCCAATTTATATAAAGTTGTGCAGGCAGACTTTTCTGTCTTACCAGCTACTTCCCAAATAACCACACAGACACTTAATATTAATTATAAATGCTTGGCTCACTTGTAGCTCTCTCTCATAAATTAACCAATTTGTATTCATCTATGTGCTGTTCTGAGTCTTGTTTGCCTCATCTACATACTTCCCATGCTGCTTTTATTCATCTCAACTGAATTTCTCTAACTTCATTCACCCTTCTTCTCCTTAGCATTATCTCTGTCCTCTAAATTCTGCCTAGCTAAAGGCCAATCAGCTTTCTATTAACCTCATCTCAGTAACATATATTCACCCAGTATAAAGGACTATTCCACAAAGTTGTGGTGTCAGAACACAACATTCATTCTGTTCCTTGCACTAAATTGTCCCATATGGTGGATTGAATAAGAACGACCCCATTAGTTTCTTTATTTAAATACTTACTATGGAGTGGAACTGTTTTAAAGGATTAAAAGGTATCGCTTTATTGAGATATGTGTGGCTTTGTTTGAGGAAGTGTGTTTTTGGAGATGGGCTTTGAGGTTTCAAAAGTCCATGACAAGTCTAGTCTCTTCTCTGCATGTGTCTATCTATCTCTCTGCCTAGGAATTAGAATATAGCTCTTCAGGTGCTTTTGCAACACTCCCTTTTATAACAGTAAAGGACTATGTTTATGAAACCATAATCAATTTCCCCAACTAAATTATTTTTATAAGAGTTTTTTTGTCATGTTGTCTCATTGCAACAATAGGATATTAAGATACTTCCATTTCTCTTTATTAATTTCATTCTTTATCTTTTGTTATTGCTGTATGTGTTCCTACTAAATAATTTTTTATTGTAAAAAGCCTTATGAATATTTTGTGATTTAATACAGAAACTAAATCTTGTGATTAATGCAATAATTGGTAGCAGGAATGTCAACTTTGTCTCTCTTTGACAATAAGTAGTACTTTTGGCTTTTTGGTTGGTCAGTTAGGAATATGATATTAGAGGCTGAGAAGATGGCAGACAACGTAGGGCAGGGACATTTGATAAAAATGCCTGCATACGTATTTGTAATGTATATCATTTAACATGACTGAAAATAATTAGAATGAGTATATTAAGACTTCATTTACTACAAGTGATAACAAGAAAAAGATGATATTATAAGGTCCATGAAGTTTGTAATTTTATACTTAGGAATAATATATATCAACAATTAAAAAGAGGCCATATATTTAAGAATGAGCATGAGGCACGTGGGAAAGAGATAGCAAGCAATAAAGGGAAGTGAGTATGTCATTACATATTAATTTTAAAATAAGAGAAAAAGGATCAACTATACAACAAATTTTCCAGTTTGAAAATTCAAAATACACAGGAACAATTTTTAAAAAATCCTCAGATTTCAAATATGTAAATGATAAAGCAGCTTTGAACAATAAGAGACCACCTAATAGCAACAGTTAACTGAAGAAAACGTGAGTCACTGTTTCAGTAAGGATCATTTTGAAAGTGCTTCCTGTCCCAAGTTTATTGCAGATAACCTCAAGATTGCTGCCAAGCCATAGAGAGAGCACACCAGTCAGCCTGAGGGGAGGAAGCAAAGAGACAAAGAAAATTAAAGAACCGTGTCTGGGACATAATGTTGGGAGTACTTACTGCTACATGAAACTGATTAGAATCAAATAATCCTGAGTCCATGATGTTTTTGAGGCAATGGTATTGCCAAAAAAAATCTCCATCTTGATCCAAAAGCCCGAAAGTGCTTGGCAAACCTTAAAACAACCTTTGGCCTGGAAACAGGCTGCAAAGTCTGAGTAGCTCCCAAGAAGGGCATTTCTCAACAGCCACTTCAAATGTGACCATGGGTTTAATGGGCAGAAAAGAATTTCTGAGTTGGGAGCCCAAAGCCACAGAGAATGATGCTGTGGAAGCGTTGTTGCAAGAGCCGAATTAGAGTCTATCAACAAATTTTCTCCAGTCCCCACAGAGGGCTTTACAATGTCCCAGGGAGCTTTCAAAGTTACTAATTATCCAGGAATTAGTGTGGCCCCCTTTTATTTCTTTCTAAATAGATTCCCAGAAGATAGACACCATTCCTAGCTAATGAAGAAGACTGTGCATTCAACAATACCTTTGGCCTTGCAATGGATAAAATGATTTGGTGAGGCTTTGGATTACTTCCTTTGGCATGGATGGGAGCATATTTCAGTATAGTGATCAATAACTAGATGAACAGTAAGCCTGGGGATATAGCTCATTTAGACTCCTTGCTTGCCTGGTATGCATAGAACCCTTGTTTTAATCCTCAGCACTGTATAACATAGGTGCTGTTGACTCATGTCTGTAATCCTCATACTCAGGAAGTAAAATTTGGCAAAGCATCACTTCAAGGTCATATTTGATTAAAGAATGAATCCACAATCAGATTCACTTTATAAGAACATGTTTTAATAAAAAAAAATATTACCAAGTAACACATGAAACAGGAAAAATGTAGTGTATTGTCTAAATATATTTTATTTTCATTTTGACTACACAACTGAGTTAATTAAGCTGTCTTTCTCAACTTTCACTACAATTGACTGATAATACTCAAATATTTTGAGAAGTTATGAATACTATTTTCAAGCCTGACTTTAAATTTCTCAAGTAATCTCTTAAGCACTTCCTTTTTCATTGTCTGAGGTTGAAGGCTGTGACTGCAGAGGAAGACTCTACAATTAAGAAGATGTTGGAGTCATTACATGGAAGAAACAATAGTCCTTGGTGAAGAATTTATTCTTCTTCCTTTTTGAAACCTCCAGAAATGATGATGTGAATAAAGAATGGATCTGTATGAGTTTTGACTGTGAGATGGAAAGTTACTTGTTGTATAGTTTGAACATCCCTATTAGGTAGCACCATATGCTATCTTCCAACAGAGCTACCAACAGATTATTTGAGAAGATATTTGTAGATAATATGGAATGAATCTTTATCAAGTTAGTGATCAAAAAGACCACATATGGATTGTGTCAGAGAATCCAAAGTTGACTCTAGAATGAAAGTTGACCTCAGCAAATATAGAAAAGGAAAAGCAATGGTTACTCTTACCATTCATTTGGAATCTGAAGAAAGTGTGTTTCTTACCTCACTATGATCACGTTTTCAGGATGAGGAACTGGTGATTCATTTTCTGTGGAACTTATGTGGGTAAAGTGATATGCAAAACTAAGTAGAGCCTTTAGCTTATGTTCAGAAAGTTTCCAGCCTGAAGAACGAGAGCTCAGCACAGAGACTGGTAGGATACCTGTTCATGTCCAAAAAGTAAAACAAGTCTCCAGAGAACTCTCAGGTTCTAACCCTAACCCTAACCCTCTACACAGAGCAGAAATGTCCAGATTGAGAAAGACAGCAAGTGAGAGACAGAGATAGTGAATCAAAATGAATTTGAATGAATCAGTCTTAGCTTGATCTCTAAAAAATAAATTCAGTAAAAATGAATGAAACATATTCTATTTTTTCCCTCTACAACTTTTAACCAAAAAGTAAGCAATATAGAAACAAGTTTATAGAAAGTGCTGGATAGTACTTAGAGTATATGGAGTAGTAGTAAATCATTCTTTAGTAGTAAATCATCAAAATCATCAAAAGATATTAATGACAATAAAGTGTAGTTCTTGTTTCTATTGTAGTATACCATTGCTTGCCATGAGTCTCTATTAATCAGATTTCATGGAAGCACAGAGACTGATGTCTTAATCCATATTTCTAAAGGTTATTGTATAACTCTATTAGGATCGTTGCATGAAGCTGTCCTGGAGATTTCATTTTTTCTATCTTTAAGATAAATTTATGTATGAAGAAAAAATAAATACTACACTAATATTTTTAAATTAATATATACAATATATGTAATATGTGTGTATGTATCTCAGCAACATATATTTATTTTTAACATGTCTCATAGAGCACAACTATTGCAAAGCCCAGAAAATAAATAAGTTAGACATTCATCACATGTGTGATTTTGCCATTTTCTTCTGAGAGTATTTGGGTGCCTATAGCAGGTATTCCTGGTTGCATAGCATCTTGTTTTCTCACTGAGTCTTAACTGTGAGAATTGAAAGTTCAAGTGTTTTCTTGTTCAAAGTGAAAATGCCAGTAGAGGGAGCCATCCACCATTGAGAACATCTTTCCTTTATTGGATAATTTAATCACTATGGGCTAGATCATAAAATCTGGAGCAGAGTAGATGACTCCATTAGGGATTTGGAAGTCTGAAAAATTGGCCATTGTTGTTTTCCTAACATGAACATAACATGATTGTGTACTATGACCTTGATGTTTACAACACAAACATGGCCTTTAAATGTCCTATTTTAGCCTTGCCCAAGAGTTTTCCATTTTTAAATCTAATTACTCAGAAGTTACTATACAGTATAAGCCCTCACAAGCACAAACCATCTCTGCATCCAACCACTGTTTCCTTCATCCCTAAGGATACACATCACTCTTCACCAAAGTGCAAGGGTCCAATTTGGCACAACAAAGTTGTCACTTCCTCCCTCCCTCCAAATCAGAGGAGCCAAAGTTGTTAACAAATGCAGATACTTTTATTTAAATGAACATACAACTCTTCAAATGTAAATAAAAACAGTTCACACTTGACAAATACAAACCAACAAGAATGGATTGGATAGATGAAAGCAATTGGAAGAAATGCAATTGACTTCATCTTCTGGTTAATTGATGATTTTTTTGGTAGGTTATTTTTCTTGCCAACCTTCTCCTAATTCTGAAATGACTGAGAGGATGGCATTCTTCATGTTTGAAAATAATGGCAGACATAAAAAGCTAGGAGTGCAAAAGTGCCAAAACATTTTTCTGAAGAAAATAGGACCTGGAAAGCAAAGAAAGACAGGCTCTCTTCTGCTTTTATTCTGGCAGTGTAATAAGAGATGAGAGTACTGTAATACATAAGACATGTGGAAGCCCTTTTTCAGCTGCATGAGTTTGGAGTTTTCACTAATCCATATTGGCCTGTGTCTTCTTCTTGAAAACTAAGAGAAGGAGAGATATCTCAGTTGTTAAAGCGCTGGCGTTTTAAGAGTAAGGAGTTTGAATCTCAGAACTTACACAAAAAAATGAAATATGCCATGTGCAGCCGAGGAAAGTTGGGAGTGCCAATCAGCTAGCCTTGAACACATACATACAAGTAACATATGGACCATGGATGTTATGTATAATATACTTCTGTACACATATACTGGAGGGAGAAAAAAGAAAATAAGAAATGTAATTATTCTATCATTTTTAAAAGGCCTCAGATGGTGGTGGTTCAATCTTTTAATTGAAGCTTGTGGAAGTTAGAAACAGCCAGATCCTTGGGGCTTTTGGCCAGGCAGCCTACCTTATTAGGAGGTTCCAGGTGAGTGACAAGCCTTGCTCAAAATAAATAAATAAGTGGTTGAATAATGTCACGTACATGCAGGGGCAATCGTGTTAGCACACACACAATATCTACAGAGAGAGAGAGAGGAAAAAAAAAACCCGTAGTATTATCTATGTGCTACATTGAAGGAAAATGACAGGGTACGAAGCAGCTAGCAACATGTTGACAGCTACCAATGATTATTATTTCTCACAATAGATGTGTTTCTAAACGCTTCAGATAAACACACAATGCAAGACCTTCGCCAGTCCTCCACTGCAGCTCTACTGTTCTCAATTGATAAGACCCAAAAGTGAGAACCAGAGCGTTGGCCAAAGTACAGTGCCTGCCTTTAGCATGACTGTTTTTTTGGTCTTGTATATCCTCCTTGTGCCTTCACGAACTAGATGGCCCCTGCTAATTACCAGACAGCCCAAGGATAGTTCATTTCCCTGGGTCCTGTGGCCTTAGCAGCCCCAGTGTAGGTCTGCACCCTCATCCTTTGCCCAGCTTCTCTCCTACAGTGCACACTAGCCTGAAATGCCCACTAGATGGCGATAAAATGTTAGCTTTAGTTTGATGTAGCCTTTCCCATGCAAATTATTAGAACAATACAAACATTACTTTCTGTATCTATAGACATAAATCTCAGTTTGTAAGAATCATGTACTTGTAAAGATTATTTTTAAAACTTTGACTGTAAACTCTGGAGGCTTGGTTACCTTCCTTAAATCAGACCTAGATAAATTTACTAGCTGAGGCTGAGGCCCCTCTACAGCCAAAAGGCTCTCTCAGGGGTGACCTGGAAATGGCTAGCGTCATGTATATATATATGATATTACAGGAGCTCACAATGTCTTTTTGGATTCTGCTACCTGCTCCCTCAAAGAATACCCAGGATTCATTGTATGTCCCATAGTTGTTGGTAGACTACAGAGTATTCCAGCTAATTTGATGATTCCTCCCATTTCCAAATCTTTCTCCTCATTGTTCATCATGCATGTCTCTACACAACCATTTTGTTAAGACATCAGAATTATAATAATTTATAATGATGATGACAACTGCAATCACAGTTGACACACTTATACTTCAACTGTGGCCTTTTCCTCACATTCAAAATGCTTAAATAACAGAGAAAAGGTTATTTATTCCATTTTACCAAAGATAAATAGTGCTTCAAGAGATCAAATGAATCCCTAAGAGTCCACAGCTTCTCATTGAACAAGTCAAAAGTTTTCAATACAAAAGTCAGGCACAGAAGCTAATCACTTCTAATGCCAGCTACTAGGAAAGCAGAAGCTGGACGATTGAACGTTTTTGAACAAAGTAGACATCATTGTGAGATTTTGTCTCAAAATAAAACAAAGTTAGAGCTTCAACCTCAGTCTTCTTATTACAAGTATTAAGCCGTTTTTAATGACCACCCAGGACACAAACATGTAGTATATCCTAAGAGACACATTGATAATAGTGCAAGTTCTTATACCATTCTGTTTCCTCAATACTTCTGAACTTAGCTTTCCTGAAAAGTCTGGACCCATGAAGGAAACAATATAATCCTTCCCTCTATCCCACTATTTGTGTGTCTGATCCAGAAGTAAATGCTGTGCGAGGTAACAGAGAATAAACTGTATTTTCTGTTCCTACAGAACACCCAAGCTGGACAAAATCACTGTGATTGTCTCTTCAGTCCACCATTTTTACATCTAAGAATCCCAAGCCAGCAAAGAGTGGAAATGTTCCTATAGATGATGCCATAGGGTAGTCTGAGGTGACCTACTTTTCTTTACAGTGACCTATATCTTGATGTCTTTTAGTTTGGCAAGCGTCCACAGCAATGGCTCCCCCTAAACTATCATCTAAGTTTTTCATCAACATGGCTACCCCTCCACATATATCCATGTTACTGCTTTGGCATCATCTGGTTTTATGCTGTGAAATTTCAGCAAAGTTGAAATCATTATGTCATAACTTTCCTTCATTTTCAGATATCTTTTTTTCCCTATCCTTATTTATCTTATTTGTTTGTTATGTTTGTTTCTTTTTGAGACACGGACTTCTGCAATCCAGAGAGACCTTGAACTCTACATTAACTAGGATGTCCTTAATATCCTAGTCGTGCTGCCTTCACATTCTAAGTACTGATATTACAAGTGTGTACCACCATACTAGGTTTATTTTATTCTGTGCCAAAGACTAAATCAGGGCTTTATTAATTATTGGCAAATTTTCTCTATACTGAGCTGTCTCCTCCTCTCCCTTTGTCTTCTTCTATTGCAGTTATACTGACACTAAGTTGTTATAGTTCTCTTTCTGCTGGCCCAATTCCCCAAAGGAACAGAACACCCTTTAAAACTAAATCTTAAGTGTCCTTTTCATGCCAAAGCATATTATTATCTAGAGCAAACAGTAGGGGATCAACAATGAGTTGCTAAATTAGATTATAGTGCTTATAATTAGGACTATACATCACCAGCTACCTGGAGAGGTAGTATCAGAAATCTAAAGTGGAGGTGACATGGAAAAGCCATATATTGATTGATATTCAAAGTTTAAGATCTACTCAAGCATGTGAAGTTTTCAAGTTTTTCTTAATTCCACCTTCAAGATTCTTTATATCTCTCAGGCAAAAGGAAGGCAGGGAGGAAGTAAGGGCTCAGCTATACAGCATCTATTGATTTCACAGATATTTACTGAATATTCTCCAAGTAGAGTTGTAAAGACTACAGAATTCAAGAACATCACCTGGAGGAACACTTACTAGTTGAAGAATAAATTTTCTGAAACAGAAAGGGCTTTATTATGAAGGAGCATCTATGCCATGATAAGGAGTTGGGATATGGAACTCTGCCTTATTCCCCGAATTCCTGGACATTGAGTGTCACCAATTCTGGAGGTAAAGGAGCTTTATGGTCTTCTAATTGGACATTAATTTTATGGGCAAAGATACTATGACCCAGAGAGAAGCGATTCCCCAGGGAATAAGTGACAGATCCAGGGTCAGAGCCCAGGTCCTCTGACTTACAGCCTAGTGCTCTTCACCACATGGCTGTAATAATCCACTATGCACCTGGCGACTCTTTGCTTTCAGAATCCAGCCACTACTCAGCTTTCTCTGCATGGCCAGCAGCCAAGAGCCTTGAACTTCTCTGTGTTACCATTCTGCCCTTTGCAGAATGGGATATTAAAGTATTCACTTGGGGGATAGGTCATGGGGTTCTGTCAATAAATGTTTGTGAATTGCTCTCAGCTATTTGGGCCAGAGGGACTCCAGAAATGGGAGACCCCAGTGGCCACAGTTGTGGTATCTGAGACTTTTCTGAGGTCTTGACTTTACTCTGCAGAATTAAGGAGATGGTTTAAGTGATAAACTATTCCTCATGAGCAGTCTTTGTGTTGAAAGCCCAGCATGAGTCCCCTGCATGCTTCCTCTTGCACAACCACAGCTATGCACCAATCCTCCTGGGTTCAGACATGGAACTTTGGTTAAATGCGTGGAATTTATTCTTAGTCCTTTTCTTAATTACGATTTTATTTTTATTTCTCTGGTGTTCTCTAGAGGAGGGGTTTGGAGGAGAGGAAAGGAAGGGGGGAGGCAGCGAAACAGACTTCCAAGGATTTTTTTTTCTCCCTTTTTTATTTTTGTTTTGTTTCTGAGCTGCCTGCTCCCAGCAAAGGAGAGAGATTTTACGGATCTTGCAGGGAAAAAAATCTCGTTCCAATGAAGCCAGGCTCACAAGACACGTAATGAATACAATGAAAACAGAACTGAAGGTGAAGGCATTCATTATTTGGCTAATAAATCCCCTAGGCTGATTGAAAAATACTGAAGCTTTTATCCATCATTTAATTTAATAAACATTGAGAGTGGGCCTTAGGGTAAAAAGGGCTATTCAGTCATGCTGAGGATGTGTCCAGCAAATTGCTATGTAATAACTAATAACAATGCTACTCCTGGCTGTTGGCACAGATTTCCTTTCCTGTATTAAACTGGCCTCTGAAACCATCATACACTGTCAGTATTCTCTATGTCAGACCTGTTCCCTGAATGTTTATATTACTGTTCTATTTTAGTGAGCATAGCTCAAGGTGTGTGGTTCCTTTAATGTAAATAGGTAACATGCTATATAAAACTAAGATGTTTCATATACAAAATGTAGAGTGCATTGTTTATCAGCATCTTGTGAACATGAGTTGGGAGAGAAGAGGCAAATACCACAATGTAATCTAGGATAAAATGAACTCATGGCATCTGGAACTTTTCACACACACTCTTTTTTTCTCAAGAATTCAGATGCTAGTGGATTAACAATCTCTATCAATGAAGCATATGATGCTACATGTGCATAGCACTCAGGAAATCAGTTCTAAAGGGCCAATTCACTATATGCTTACAATGACCCCTTCACTTCTTGACCTTCTTAATTTCTGAAACTATTATATCATTTGACCATGGATGTTGTCAACCTGAGCCATTAACTAGATTTGCTGTATCAGTCCCATGAATAAAATGCTTACCTAAGATCTGGTTTCCAGCTCCAGGTGAATGAAGATTGCATCTGCCTCATTTACCTTTATTAGAAGAAGCTAGTGAGCATAAAGCACTTCCAATAATACCCAGGGTACTTCCCTCAATGTGTTGCTGGTTCTGAAAGGGTTCAAAGAGCATGAGGCCAGCATGAGCTGGGGGAGACCCCAATTTACTCCCACTGACTATTCTTCCAACTCTTTCTTAGAGTCATCTCACATGTAACCTCTGTGACCATTCACCCGGAGCTTCCCCAGGATTGAATTTTTTCCCACTTCCCCCTCCAGGAGTGGGTGTCCATTCCCATAGTTGTAACTATGTCTGTCCTATGTCAGGGAGCAGTATTAAGTACCATCTTACTGGTCATTTCTGCTTCACTTTTCATGTCAAGCTCTTAATACACTAGTTTGATTACTCAGTATAAACTTGTTTATTCAGTGTTTAAGTAAACAAAAAATTTAAAGAAGTAGCATATCACATGAAATTGAAATGTAGTGTTTAGTGGTTCATTAAGACTATGAGATTCGTGGTGCAGGAAATGTCATAAGAAGTGAGAAGTGATAAACCTTGTAGAGTGAATTGTCCTCTTTTGGTCATACAATAAGTTTAAAATAGTGGCTTTGAACTCATATTGCTTTGATTCAACAGGCCCTGTTCCATTCTTAATGGGGAAAGGACTGTGCTAAGGAAACAGAGGGAAAGGTTTTCTCAGAATCTGTGTTAGTTATCAAAGTTGTCAAAGTATCGCAAATGGTTTCAGAGAATAGACTTTAAGGAAAACATCCATGTCTCAAATGTCCAGCAAATAAATCTATGTGGATCCTCCCATGCAGGCCATTCACTGCATTACAGAGTCGAGTGCTTGCTTTCACCCTAATGAAGTAGCTGTTTACTGCGGCAGTCACTACCGAGAGAAGGATTTCTGAAAGCCTTTGGGTTGTTCCTACTTCTTGTCACAGAATGATCAAGATTTTATGTCTGTTTATTACTTTGTAACCCAGCTGGAGCCCAGAAGGATGGGACTGTTGTGACCATGGAAAAACACAAATGCACACAGATACGGAGATGAAGCCAGTGATCTCCTGGACGCCTAGATAAACATTTTATCCCATAAATAAATACATTATCAGACCACACAAAATATTTCTTACCCAGATTTTTCCTCAGAAGTCACACTCCAATAAGCATTTTAAGGTTTTCCCAAGTTCACAGAATTAAGATATATTTATTGATTATGTACTGGGTAACCAATTCTAACGATATGTTTTAAGGTGATATGGTGACATGGTTTCTTGAAGATATTGATAGTAGAATTGGAACACACATACATAAATCAGCAAGTGACATTCCAGAGGAATATTACTTGCAGCACACCAGACAACAGATTACACTGGAAGAATTCTGCATCTCATTATTAAAAAAAAAAAAAGATGCATTTATTTTTTCCTGACATAAGCAACCAACTAAATACTTCTCAAGGACTAGGCACTGTTCTAGGACAATAGCTTGAAAAATTTACTTTATTTGTGTATCTATTCACTTACTGAACTAAGAATTAATGACTGTATACGTGGGACACTGCTCAGGATTCTGGGAGAGGGAGAAGATACAAGTTTACCTCAGTGGGGAGCAAGCTTTATATCAGTACAGTGGCTGGAGAGAGAGGGTGTTCATTGGTCTATAATGTTCTTTCTGCCAAAAGTAAGCTAAGTAATGGATTGCAGAATTTTGTGGTTCATTTGTTAAGTGTCAGGTCAAGTAAATGAATAGTAATTTGTGAAAATGGAATAAACCACTGGATGTCAAATTGTAGGCTGTTGGAAAACAACACTCTGAGACCCTCAAAGCATACTACTTCCCATGCATCTATTTAAAAACACAGGTTGTGGGGGTTACAAAGATCCTCAGTGATTATAGTATTCACAGTGCAAGTGTGAGGATTAGAGTATGGATCCCTTTGGAAATTCTGGGAGGGTATGGCAACCCATTTAGAATTCCAGTCTAGGAAGGCAGGAACAGAAAAATTACTACAGCAAGCCACCCAATTGTACTATCTATAATGGCAAGCTGTATTTCCTTGAAAAATTCTACCCCAGTGAACAAGGAAGAAGTTGAAGAGGATAACTGAGAATATCAATTTACACCTCCCAGAATTTATATTCACTCCTGTACATATGTGCTATTGTACTCACATGTGTTGTCATGTACATGAAAACTTACATATATACATGATATACATGCAGCATACTCTCTCTCTCTCTCTCTCTCTCACACACACACACACACACACACACACACACTCACATACTCACACACATGTACTCATATGAAAGTGGAAAAAATGAACTCTGAACAGCGTGACCCCGTGGTGTCCAAGGCAGAGTGGGAGTCAGGCTGCTTCAGACAACAAGGATCTCAGGTTCAACACAAAGGGGGAAGTGAGCAAGTTCCACCCCTGGGCCTCTTGGGGACTTCATCCCAGAGGCTAGAGCCATAGTCCCGGATTTGGACTAATGGACAGGGCTCCCCTGGACCAGGGCTGAGAGAAGCCTTTCACAGCAATCCTAGCAGTCACATCACATATGAGTGGCCCTGCCTTCAAGGCAGGCTGCATCATCACAGAGGGACTGATGTCTCTTTGAACATCATGATCCTGTGGTGTCTGAGGTAGAGTAGAGTCAGGCAGCTTCAGACAGCAAGGATCCCATGGCCTGACCAAAGTAAGAATTGTGCAGACTCCAAGTCCAGAGCAGATATGAGATACACAACTCCTGTAGCCACAATGGACTAAGATTCCACTAAGACCTGACTAAAAGTAAACCAAGGAAGCAATTGGGCAGATGTCAGTGCAAGAATACAGGTAACAATATAAAGAACAACAAGGTACCACCAGAAGAAGCTGATGTCTCTACAACACCAAAACCTGAACAGAGCAATGAAAAGGAAAAAGAAGGAAACAATAATACAAACACCCTTAAGAAGATTATAGAAGCCTTAAAAAAGGATATGAAAAAGTCCCTTAAAAAATAGAAGAAAAAAACAAATAAAAAATTGGAAGAGATGAACAAATCCTTTAAAGAAAATCAAGAAAGAGAAATACGACAAATGAAAGAATCATTCCAGAAACTAAAAATTGAAATAGAAACAATAAAGAAGGCACAAATCGATACAAAGGATGAAATGGAGAATCTGGAGAAATAATCTGAAACTATGGATACAAGCATAAGCAACAGAATCCAAGAGACAGAAGAGAAAACCTCTGGAGTGGAAGGCTCGATAGTGGAAAAAGATAAATTATTTAAAGAAAACACTAAAATCAAAAAATCCATAATACAAAATGTTCAGGAAATTTGGAACAACATAAAAAACCAAACCAGAGAATAATAGAAATAGAAGAAAGAGAATACCAGCTCAAAGGCACAGATAATGTATTCAATAAAATCATAGAAGAAAACTTTCACAACTTAAAGAAGGAAATGCTTACAAAGATAAAAGAAGCTTACAGAACACCAAATTGATTAGACCCCCCCCTGCAAAAGTCTACTCATCATATAATAATTAAGCCACAAAATATACAGAACAAAAAAAAAAAAGATTTTTAAGGACTTCAAAGGAAAAGGGTCAACTTACCTATAAAGGCAGACCCAACAGAATAATGCCAGATTATTCAATGTAAACAATGAAAGCAAGAAGATCCTCGTCAGAAGTTATACAGACACTAAAAGAGCATGGCTACCAACCCAGACTACTGTACCCAGCAAAACTATCAATCACCATAGGTGGAGTAAGCAAGATATATCACTACTAAGAGAAGTTGAAACAATACCTATCCACAAATCCAGCACTACAGAAAGCACTTGAGGAAAAACTCCAACCTAAGGAACCAGATACACTCATGAAATCACAAACAATCAATAATCCCACAGGAAAAAAAAAACCTTGAAAATGGAAATACACACAAACTATCAACGAAATAACAGGAAGTAACCATCATTAATGGACTTAATGCACCTATAAAAAGATACCCCCTAACATGATGGATAAAAAAACAAAAGCCAACCTTGTGCTGCATACAAGAAACACACCTCAATCACAAAGAAAAACACAGGCTCAGAGTAAAGGGTTGGGAAAACATGTTTCAATCAAATGGCCCCAAGAAACAAGCTGGTGTTGCTATTCTAATATCAAACAAAGTAGACTTCAAACTAAAATCAATCAAAAGAGACCAGGATGGCCATTATTTATTTGTTTCAGGAAAAATCAATCAAGATGAGAGCTCAATCCTGAATATTTATACCACTAATATAAGGGCACCTTCATATGTAAAAGAAATACTACTAAAGCTTAAGCCTCACATCAAATATCACACTCTAATAGTGGGAAACTTCAATACCCCACTTTCACCCTTGTATAGGTCAACCACACAAAGACTCAGCAAACAAACAAGGGGTCTAATAGATGTCATGATGCAAATGGACCTAATTGATATTTACAGAAGCTTTCATCCAAACACAAAGGAATATACATAATTCTCAGCATCACACAGAACTTTCTCTAAAATTGACCACATACTTGGCCATAAGGCAAATATCAATAAATACAAATAAATGGTAATAACCCTTTGTGTCATATCAGACCTCCATGGCCTAAAGTTAGAATTCAAGAACAACAAAAATCACAGAAAGCTTACAAAACTCATGGAAACTGAACATCTCAACATTGAACCACCTCTGCGTCATGGAGGAAGATAAGAAAGAAATCAAAGATTTTCTAGGATTTAATGAAAATAAATTCACAACATACTCAAACTTATGGGACAAAATGAAAGCAGTTTTAAGAGGAAAATTTATAGCACTAGATGACTATATAAAAATCCAAGAGAAAGCTCACACCAGAGACCTAACAATTGAGCTGAAGGCTTTAGAACAATTAGAAGCAAACTCACCTAGAAAAAGTAGACATCATAAAATAATCAAACTTAGGGCTGAAATCAGTACAATAGAAACAAAGAGAGAATTACAAAAAAAATCAGTGAGTCAAGAAGTTGGTTCTTTGAGAAAGTCAACAAGATAGACAAACTCTTATCCAAACTAACAAAAAGACAGAAAGACAGTATTCAAATGATCAGAATCAGAAATGAAAATGGGGTATAACAACACACCCCCAGGAAAGTCAGAGAATTATCAAGTTATACTTTGAAAATCTATACTCTATTAAAATACAAAACCTAAGAAATGGACAGCTTTCTGGACAAGTACCAATTACCAGAATTAAATCAAGAACAGGTAAACACCAAGGGAAATTGAAGCTGTCATTAAAAGTATCCCAAATAATAAAAACCCAGGTCTGGATGGTTTTACTGTAGAATTTTATCACACATTCAAAGAAGAACTTATACCAATACTCAACAAAATGTTCCATACAGTGAAAACTGAAGGAATGCCACCAAACTTTTTTTATGAGGTCACAATCACTCTGATACCCAAGCCACTCAAAGATGCAACAAAGAAAGAAAATTACAGACCAACCTCCCTCATGAACATTATTTCAGAAATACTCAACTAAATTCTGTCAAACCTATTATAACAACATATAAAAAAAGTTATCCATCACGATCAAGAAGGCTTATTACCAGAAATGCAGGGATGGTTCAACATATGAAAAACTATAAATGTCATCCATCATATAAACAAATTGAAGGAAAAAAACGCATGATCATCTCCTTAGATGCTGAAAAAGCCTTTGACAAAGTCCAACACTCCTTTATGATAAAAGTCCTGGACAGATCACAAATACAGGAAAAATTCCTAAGTATAATAAAAGAGATTTACAAGAAGCCAATGGCCAACATCAAACTAAACGGAAAGAAACTCAAAGTAATCCCACTATAAGCAGACACTATAAAATGCTGTCCCCGTCCCCTTATGTATTCAATATAGTTTTCAAAGTTTTAGACAAAGCAATAAGAGAACAAAAAGAGATTAAGGGTATAAAAGTTGGAAAACAAGAAGTGAAACTATCTCTATTTGCAGATGATATGATTGTATACATAAGTGACCCACAAAATTCTACCAGGGAACTTCTACAGCTGATAAACAACTTCAGCAATGTCACAGGATACAGGATTAATTAAAAAATCAGTTGTTCTCCTATAAACTAAAGAGAAACAGACTGAAAAAAAGTAAGGGAAACTTCACCCTTTATAATAGCTGCAAATAGCATTAAATACCTTGGTTTAACTATAACCCATCTATTTGACAAAAACTTTAAATTATTGAAGAAAGAAATTGAAGATGATGTCAGAAAATGGAAAGATTTCCCATGTTCCTGGATAGGTAGGATCAAAATAGTAAAAATGGCAATCTTACCAAAAGCAATTTACAGATTCAATGCAATTCCCATCAAAATCCCAACACCAGTTTTTACAGACCTTCAAAGAACAATACTCAATTTCATTTGGAATACTAGGAAAGCCAAGATTGACCAAACAATTTTGCTCAACGCAAGAACTTTAGGAGGCATCACCATCTCCAACTTCAAATTATACTGTAGAGCTACAGTATTAAAAACAGCCTGGTCCTGGCATAATAAAGACTTGTGGATCAATGGAATCAAATTGAAGACCTAGACAGTAACCTATACACCTATGAATACCTGACTTTTGATGAAGAGGTCAAAACTATACAGTGGAAAAAAAGGTAGTATGTTCAACAAATTGTGCTGGCATACATGCATGGCAGTATGTAGAAAAATGCAAATAAGCCCAAACCTATCACCCTGCACAAAACTCAAATCCAAGTGGATCAAAGACCTCAACATAAATTCATATATGCTGAACTTGATAGAATAGAAAGTGTGAAATAACCTCCAATGCATTGGCACAGGTGTTTACTTCCTAAATATAACAACAGTAGCACCGATACTAAGAACAACAATCTGTAAGTGGGATCTCCTGAAACTGAGAAGTTTCTGTAAGGCCAAAGACACAGTCACTAAAACAACACGATAGTCTACAGAATGGGAAAAGATTTTTACCAACCCTACAAGTGGCAAAGGACTGATCTTAAAATATATAAAGAACTTCAGAAACTAGAGCCTCAAACCCTGAATAACCCAATTAAAAATTGGGGTTCAAAACTAAAAAGAGAGTTCTCACCAGAATTACAAATGGCTGAAAGGCACTTGAAAAAATGATCGACATATTTAGCCATCAGAGAAATGCAAATCAAAACAACTTTGAGATACCCCCTTATACCTGTCAGAATGGCTAAGATAAAAAACACAAATGACAGCCTATGCTGGAGAGGATGCAGAGCAAGGGGAACACTCCTCCATTGTTGGTGGGAGTATAAACTTTTTCAGCCATTCTCGAATGCAGTATGAGGTTTCTCAGAAAACAGGGAATCAATCTCACCAAGGATCCAGCAATACCACTTTTGGGGATATACTGTAAAGACACACATTCACAATCCAAAAGCATCAGCTTACCTATGTTCATAGCAGCGTTATTTGTAATAGCAAGAACCTGGAAACAACGTAGATGCCCCTCAACTGAATAATGGATTAACAAACTGTGGTACATCTACACAATGGAGTACTACTCAGCAGTAAGAAAAAAATGTTATCCTAAAATTTGCAGGCAAATGGATGGATTTGAAGAATATCCTCCTGAGTGAGGTCTCACAACCCTGAATGATAAGCAGGAGATGTACTCACTCATTAGTGGACTTTAAGTAAAACATTCCTTTTTTTATTGAAAGATGATGGGTGAATAAAGTGATTTATAACATATGGACAAAACACAAAACAAAACTTCTGGTTTGACTGTAGAAGGAGCAGAAATTTGTGGTGGCCATAGTGCATTTGTGGGCATTAGCTGTGACCTACTATGCTTTCTTCATCTGTAGCTGAGCCTATCCTGGCTTGAGAAGCTTTAGAGTTTCATGTTTTTTAGAGAAAAGAGAAGTTTCATTACTGTATGTTTTTTTAATCTATTCTGAATATTTTGCTTTTTTATGTAAAGTTTGATATTGATTTTCAAAAACAATAAAAAATAAATAAAAATTTGAAAAAGAAAACATCTTTGAATTAAAAAAAAGAAAATGGAAAAAAGACATAAAAATAACATGTTGACTCTGTTCTCCTTTTGCAGAAAAATCTCTGTGAAATTTAACAGACCCTGCGAAAAACAGTCTTGGTCAAGAGTTTAACATTCTCTTCTTAAAGATGAAATATTGAGGGCACAAATGTTTGAATTTCTGAATTTATTCACTGGGATGTACAGAGCTATGGTCAGTGCCCAGGTCACACTGGCGTTTTGAGAACAGTAGCTCATCTAAGGGGTATGTGTATTTGAGGTCCTGGGGAGACGATGGAGTATCAGGTTGTAATCACAAAGATCACAAAGGATGGCACTTCTACATTTTTGCTCAGGATTAGCAGACACTGATTCTTATAGTTTTACTCTGGATTTAGAGTATGACCTAATGGATCATAAGCTCCTTAAAAACAGGAGCCACAAAATGATAAATTACTTGAGGTGAAGCCCTTGTAAGTGCATTCTTGACTTCCTGTCAACTCACAAGCCATTTATACTATCCCTATATGTTGGCTATGAGTTAATGACTCTGAGACTCAAAATTATACACATTACTACTAGATTATTTAAAGCTTAATTTTGAAGTGGAGTCTCTTTATCAACCTGTACTTTTGTTAAAGTAAATCTTCAGACAATTGGTTCACATCACCCGGTGGATGGAGAATGAGAATATTCTACAAAGAATAGCAGCTCACTTCATCACTGAAGACTGAGTAAACTGGATGTGAATAAACTTCAGTGTTGAATGTGTAACCACTTCTGTGCTATAATGTGTCATAGAATCTAATAGATTTGCTCTTAGAAACTGGGTCTGAAGACAGATTGAGATGCAGAAGATGATCAAGACTTATGGAAACAATGGGAGATTAAGGAATAATATAAAAAG
This sequence comes from Sigmodon hispidus, assembly GCA_004025045.1. Lineage (NCBI taxonomy): Eukaryota > Metazoa > Chordata > Mammalia > Rodentia > Cricetidae > Sigmodon > Sigmodon hispidus. The sequence goes on from PVIH01010527.1 coordinate 46,747, forward strand.
AGAGGAACAAACATCCAAGATTCTGAGGGTAGTTGGACTTATGTATGATCATAGTATTGTCATGTCCTTTTGAAGGACAAATGCTTTAATTCAGAGTTTATTGGAGTGGAATGAGGGGAATAGTGTATGTTTAGTATTTAATATTGTACCTGGCTTATAATAAGCACTCTTAATACTGCCTATTTTTATGATACCAAACTAAAAAAGTCAAACACAGAGGTTTAAAAAAATATTTGTATATTTTGGAGGTGGGAACTCTAGATAATAAAAAGGGCTGAAGTATGACACATGCATATGGACAACGGAGAAATAAAATTGACAGAGCAATATAGCACCTGATCTTAAGTGAGTTACAATGTCAATTTAAGGGATTAGGGTCTATCTTGTTTTTACTTAATAAATAATCAGGTATTCCATTAAGATTGAACTGTGAATATGCAAGCAGAGGGAAAGGACCACACAGGAGAGATGCTGAGGAGCTGAGCTGAAACGAGCAATGACATTCTTCCTGCTCTTCCTGTCACTTGCCTATAACAGTTCATATCAAAAGTGCCTCATATCTAACTGTGTAAACCCAGTTCACTCTTAGTCCAATGTACCATTACCCACTGTGTGACTGGAAAAGAACATACACAAATATTTCACAATATACTAGAATTTTTGGACTGTGACCACACCAAAGAGGGTTTCTTAATTTATTTTGAGTTCTAATTGATTACAGCATTTGGAAAAATGTACAGCAGATTGCTCGGTTAATCAAGGTAAAACAAGCTGATGTCATAGATGCTAAATATATCTCTTTGCAGTAAGACTATTTGTGAGTCTGGAGTTGTCAGTGTTTCCACCAGCCACCTGCTACTTTCTCCAACAATTGTGGCTTATCTCGAAAAGCACTTGGTAGATCATCCTCAGGTCTAGATTCCCAGTCATTCTTTTACACATAAGGAAAGAGAATTAAGAAAGGTTAATGTTGCTTTCTTAGTTGTACACTCAGATCCATTGGGAGGGAAACCATGCTACAAAGGCCAGAACATCAGGGCAGGAAGTATCAAAGGAGAAGATATTATGAAGTAAGAAGATCTTGGCATAATATGTTCTCTAGGTAGCAATGGTATAAAGAGATAGGAGAACTTTGCTATGATTTAGATCACTATATTAGAACTAAACTAAAGTTTTGAACAAGACCTTCAAATAATAGAGGCAGAGATTTTGCCCAAGAACATATAGCTAGCAAATTCTAAAGGAAAAATTAAAAAGAAAGTGTTCTGACTCTTCAATCAGAGATACTCTACATGGCAGAATGTGCTAGTGTATTGTTCTCTTCTACTGCCCTCTCTTCCTTTGTAAAATCATTCTTAATATTTATAAATGCACCTACTGATAACTTTGTCATGTAGTCCACAAGCACTCAATGTTATTACAATGACTTAAAGTTAATATGCCATTTAGTTTCACTTTTTAAAATGAGAAAGTGAGAATTCAAAGAGATGAAGTTGACAAAAAATGTCTGAAAATGAATAGTTACAAGAGAGTTTAAATACTGCCAATAACAAAGTATTATGTTTGTACATTTAGTCATCCTGTCAGATGCCGTTGTCTATTTTCCAGTTGTTTTGCCATTTTTACCTCAATGTGTGTTCCTGTGTTTTTATATGTATATGGGTACATAAATTAACATTGTTTCTCAGGGATGTGTGTGTGCGTGTGTGCACTCGTGCATGCGTGTGCGCATGCAGGAGTCCAAAGGACAGTCTTATCATTCTTCAGTTATAACCCCATTGTTTTTTTTTTTTTTTTTTTTTTAAACTTTTATTTATTTATTTGCCTTGGTGTTTGCCTGGAACTGGAACTACAGACAGTTGTTAGCTGCCATGTGGGTGCTGGGAATCGAACCCGGGTCCTCCGGAAGAGCAGAGGGTCCTCTGGAAGAGCAGAGGGTGCTCTCAACCGCTGAGCCATCTCTCCAGCCCCCAACCCCATTGTTTTTTAGACAGAATCTTACATAGATCTGCCTAGAAACCTTCAAAAATGGTAGGCTTGATGTCCAGGAAGTTCCAGGGGTCTTCTTGTCCCTATATCCTCATAGTTTCCAGGCCTGCAGACGCTGTGGATATTTTAAGTGGATTACAGAGACTCAAATTCTGATCTTTCTAGTTGTATAGCAGGCACCTTGTTTATTGAGCTAGCTCAAGTTTCTGCATATCTTTGTTGAAAAAAAATTTTTTCATGTGATGCTGTGAGTTTCTTAGATCATATTTTAACTTCTTTATGAGACATAAATGGTCTCTCTTTAGGTAGGTAAAACTATAGTGAATCACTTATCAAGAAACAACATAGCTAAATAACACATTGCCTCACTTCTGCATTGAAGGCCTCTTGCAGGGATAAGGGTGAGGAAGGATTCCATTTCTTTAAGGGTCTGGCCACAGGGAGTTTAATTATGCTCCAATAAATAAATGAGCAGCATGAAGAGGTATTTTTGTAAACAGGGAGATTATAAGAGCGGGTATGAATCTGAGAGGTCTGATAATTGAATTTGATGGGATGCATGATGTAAAATCACCAAATAATAAATATATAAATAAAAAAATAAGGGAAGAGATTTTAGAAACAATTAGATATTTATCATGCTTTGTGTTTCTTAACTAGAAATTTCAAGCTTTATGCTAAGAAACATATAGAAACTTGTAAAATCATAAGTAACATTAATTTTCCTGGAATTAAGTTTAAACAACAAAATATTGCTCATAATAAAGCAGATTATTGTGTGCTTATGTGAAAAAACACCAAAAACCATAGAGTTTAGTTTAATGTATATGATAAAAACCCACAAATCTTTTCGGGAGTCTTAACAATGTTAAATATGACAATAGAGCTAATAGAGAAGCTGATCTAGTTTTGTCTCCTCATTGGGACCCGGTTATCCCATTTGATCAGGAAGCTTTGGAGGCTTCTATCATGAGCTCCTTTTTTATCAGGAGTTCAACAGCAACAGCAACATCAACAATGATAAGAAAAAGGCAAAGGGATAAAATCCAAGGGGACAAGACATCTGCAGATCTTTTGAGACAACTAAAGATGACTGAAAGATAAGCTTAAAGAGAACAAATGGGGATCTGAAAACTCAGGATCAGGTCAGTTTGGGAAAATCATCCATGGGCAGGGTGGTGTCCCATCAGGCCCAGATCAAAAGCAGAACAGTGATGCAATCTGCTGTTTGTATACAGATGTTGGCCTCCAAATCCCCAAATGGGAACATCTGCTGGGGACAGCTACTCGACAAATAAGCAGGCAATTAGGTAGCAGATGTATCTGTGCCAAGAACATGGGACCACCAGCAGCGGGAACACTACAGGAGGGAGAGAGGGCTGTCCTTGGAAAGATGCTCTCACGATCATGCAAGTGTCAGATTGTCTAAGTCTGGACAAGGGGAAGGGAATCAGGAACAGGATGGTAGAGACTATTGGTTGATATGCTTTGGGCAGTCGCTTCATCATTTTCAATCTTATCCATCATAGTCATGTAGATTTTCAACATCCTGTTTCACTGGCTGTTTAGAGTATTTGGACACAGATAATTTATAATTAGTGTCTTTTAAGGTTATTTAGGAAATTGGACTATGAAGCCAAGGTCTAAAAATATTGGTCTGAATTTATCTGTAGTTAACTAGTAATCTAGAAGACATAGGATAGTGATCATCCTTATTAAGCTTCTCATTGGAATCACTCCAAATATGCAATTTAAAATCCTCATGTCAGTGGTCAAAGTCTCCAATACCTATTCTCTGTAGCAAATACTAACTACTTGCATCCATACCACTTTTTTACTTTAGACAATCTAAATCTCTCTTTTGATTCTATTACTCACGGAGATGATTAAGAAGTAAAATGTCATTATATATAAAGCTGCACTTGGAAAGTTACTGCATCATAATAGATCTTCAAACACAGTTAAGATTATAATTCATAAAAAAAGAACAAAGTTGGGATAGGTGGAAGGAAGAAAATGGGAGGAAGGAGAGGAGAAGGGAGGAAGGAATGAGAAGGGAAGAACAAGGAAAGACAAATTTGTATAGATCAGCATGAGCTTTGTCCTTGATGCTATTCTCTCGATTTCATCGCTAATGAGCTGTAATACCCAATCTAACACAAATCTTGAAAATATGCTTAAAACCTTCCTATATGTGTTTCTTTACAAGTTTTGTGATGTAGTTCAGACTTTCATCATTTCTCATGTGATACTAAAGGGTGACTTCTGTAACCCTAGACTTTACTCTGTTCTATAAACACAGAGACAACTCATTGCTTACCTTTTCTCTGTCCAGTGTGGGCATCGGAGGTGTGGGGAGGAGGTCTTTGATGAGATTTTGTTAATGGTGAAACCACTACAATCATCTCTGAGTACTGATACAGCTCTCTAACACATCTTCCACTTTAACCAAGTCTACAGCTCAATGCTATTGGCCAATTTTTATTTTCCTCTGCATGCATTGCAGTTGGCTGCTCTCTACATCAGACATCATTCCTACAATAGTTTATTCTTCCTTGAATACATATTTTTTTAGATAGGATTCTTGTTCTGTACCCCAGTACTTCTATGGTAATGGTATACACTTATATACTTACCTCAGAGGTAAGTATACAAACATATGGGCCACCATGTTTGATATTTCTAAATATCTTTCTGGCTTTCACCATTTATCCACAGGGGATCATTTTATTCCTTAACGCACAATTCATGAAACACTTTCTTTAGGAATTTGTTCCTTCATGATTGACTTGGCTTACTTTTTACCTTAGTTGGTGCTTTTCCCATTCCTTAATGTTTCTCATATGGAATTGTTTAAACATATTTATGAATCTCAGTCTGCTGCTCAGTAGACCAGAATCTCTTCCAGGACATTAGACTTCTCTAGTCTGAAATGTTTGCATATATGTATGTGTATGATATGTGTATGTGTATATGTATGATATATGTATGTGTATGGTATGGTATGTGTATGAATATGTGCCTGTGTATATGCATGCATATAGAGCATTTTTAAGTAGACTCTGATTAAAAATGAGTGCTTAACTTATCACATAATTTAGCCCAGGACATGTGCTGACATTGTTGAAAGCTTTGTTCCTAAAGAAGGGGTTGGTTACTTTTTCCATCATTTGTTCTCCTCACTTGCCCTTTCAGGAAGACCGAAATATGGACAATATGTGTTCAAATTCTACTGCTCAGTCAGCTCATGACAAAGGCCAAGGTTCTGAGATAGTCTTCTGGGAGACTTTCACAAACATGAATCGTGTTTTGAAGTAGATTTCAGCTTAATATCTTAACCTTTAACCAATCTGGCTTTTAGAAATGCCTTTGTGATCCTGATTGACCACATCCTCCTTTTTAAATGCCAGAAACAAGAGGCTAGAGATAAACCATAGATCTCTTTCCAAGACTTCAGGAAAGGTGACTTGTTTTCTGGGTTAGACCCACATTTAAGGAAGACTCCTATAATTCCCTTGAGTGTTAGGCTAGACTGTGTATTTCTTGTCTTGTACAAATGGACTGTCAACAGAAGTCAGAAATATTGATGAGGTTGGCAAGGAAAGATTACAAAATTTACTAAGAAAATACTCCAGTGGATGATTATTTCTGAAGATTTTCTTCTTTATTTCTAGTGACTCTCATACAGAGTTAATGATAGTTCCCCCCAAAACTGTATTAAAATTCCATAGTTAGTTTACAAAATTAAACTCAGTTTGATCTGGAAGGGATGTTAAGGATATTCTAAGCCAATACTCTTCTTTTTTTCTGGAGGGAAGTGTAAATGTTTGATGTCATGGATGCCCAACAGTCAGTGTCCTATTTTTAGCTAGAATTCCAGTTTTTCTTTAGAAATAAGTAGTAGATAGATTTCTGAAATGTTCCTTAAGATTTTTGCTCTCTGATATACACTGACTAGAATCTTATATGCTCCAACATAAGCAGAACTAGCTGAATATTATGGAATATCTGTCCCTACTGAGACTAATAGACTCACTAGAAGTTGGTCTTTAGAAATACTCTCCTGGGTTTGTCTAGTCTGATCAAAAGACCCCATTGATAAATGTGGAATGTCAAAGCATATTAATTATTTTTTGCTGTGAACAAATACTTAACACAAACAATTTAAGGGAAGGAAGAGTTATTAAGGGTCATAGTTAGAAGAGTCTCGACCCGCTATAGCAGAGAGTGTAGAGGAACTCAGAGGTGGATACATGAAGGCCAGAAGATGGGAGAACTGTAATTTTCAAAGGACTGACATTTGGAGCACACAGGCTTCCAACAGTAAAGCTTCACATTTAGAAGTTCTGCAATATACTGAAACAGTGCTGCTTAGTCCAGTGATCAAGCATAGAAATATAGATGTTTAAGGGGCATTTCAGATCAAGTCATAACAAAAGACACTCTTCATCTGGCCTGGAAATGAAGGAACTGGTGTATAATCAGAGCAGAGGGCATATGGCCAGGACCTGAGGGTAGCCTCTGAAATTTATAATTTAACTTATATTGCATTAGTCAACAACTGTAGAAATTTGGAGGTGGACTCTGAGCCTCAGGTGACAGCACAATCCTGGTTGGCCTTGGAATCTAGCTTTGCAAAACTCTAGAGCCAAGATCACTATGCATGCACTCCTGACATCTGAAACTGGGCTTTGCCAAGATGTGTAATTTTTAAGGAACCAAGACTTAAAAGTACTGTTACCACTACTACTACTGTATGCTCATGTGTGTCCAGTGGGGGAAGCATTCATGTGTGGATGTCAGAGAACAACTTTGTAAGGTCATTTTCTTCTTTTTCCTCTTCCTGGGTTCTGGGAATCAAACTCAAATTGTTGAAATTGCACAGCCACGTCCCTTTACCAATTGAGCCATTTAGGCAGTGCAGAACTAAGGCTTTAGTAACTTCTTATACATTTATAAGAAATGTGCACTGAATCTTTCCATTGATTTTGTATTATTTGAACAGGACTCTTTTACCTTCATCTCTACAAATTAGGTTGATAATACCTAGACTGAACCCTGTACTCTACCCACTAGCCAATTCATATCAATCAGATCAGAGCTGGGTGCTCAATCCAGTGTTCACCAGTGAAAATCTGGCTTTAGGCTCATATTGAATTATTTAGAGAAGAAAGCACTGTCTTTTAGCTGAAATTGAAGTTAAGGTCATTTAGCCTTGGAGCGTGTGTCAACCATACTGCCACCATGTGGAGCGTAGGAATGAAGCCAACATGGAAAAGAACAGACTTGAGCAATAAAAAACAAAACAAAACAAAAAACCAAACAGACTTTTTATTTTGGACATATTTTAAGTCCTAGATCAGCCTGAGTTGAGAGAAGGGGTTGTATGTTCATTACCTAAAACTGTGAGTACCATGTCTCATGATGATCACTTCAAGCCATGTGTCTGTCTCATTCAATAGAAAAAAATTGATATATACATGGGACAACTTTGGGCAAGAGAAGGAATATATTGACCAATCATGTGGCTAATGCATTGCAAATATGACTGACAAAGAGCCAGCTATCATGACACTTAGTCAAGATTCACTAGTACATTCTTGCTGTGCTGTAACCACTCTGGAATTCATAAAATATAACCTCTCTCTCTCTCTCTCTCTCTCTCTCTCTCTCTCTCTCTCTCTCTCTCTCTCATACACACACATACACACACACTGACAACAAAAGCAGTAGCAGTAACAATCAGTATTGTTCAATATGCTGATTGTGCCACAAAATTAATTTGTACTTTTTATATTCCCTCAAATCTGGAGAACTTTGTATCTTGCCAGCTGTTTTAAAGCTGGCAAAAGTAATGCTAAAAAAATAGTTTTTACTGTCTCATCCAAGTCATATAGTTAGCCAGTGAAGAAATCAGGATATAATTTTTATCTGTCTGGCTTTGAAGTCTGTCTTCTTAAATATCATATTAATTGTTGCTAGGATAATTTATTAACAAAACAAACAGATTTCCTACTACTTTAAATTTATTGCAAGAATATGTCATATAGACATTCTTTTTTAAAGTTTTGGAATCACAAATACTTAGCCTATCAGCAGTTGGATGCTTGAAGAGTTCTCTGCTCTCTAACTTTGCAAGATGGGAACCTAACATTTCTCAGCACTTCTCTGAGAAAATACATAAAGATGTAAGGAATGCAGGAAAAAATAAAGTAGATTTTGAGGGATTTCTTTGTGTTTTATTTGCATTTAAGTTGTATTTCTTTCCAATACCTTTTCACTTGGGCTCTTGAGAAGATCATTCTTTTTTGTGTGGCCTCAGTTTACTACTTCTATTGATTGAAAAAAAATTACATTAAAATTGGTGAATTTCTTTCAGAAATAAATATGTCTGCAGGAAAACATTAGCTGAAACTCCAGTATTTTACATTTTTTAAATAGCCATCATATTCTTTTATTAAATACTTTTGTGGTAACATGAGGCTCCCAGGGAACTATGACATCACTGAAATATGATAGCACCCAAAGTATAAAATTTGACAAGTTGGGTTGGTGAGACATTCCTCTGTGAGGATGAAGACAACATTGCATTTGACATCATTACTTTTTCATAACAATGTATTGTCACAGGTAAAAGGATTCAGCATCAAAAAGGTTAAATAACTCTGTTAAGGAATACAGTGTTAACATTTTATATTCAACTCCAAAGCTCCCACCCATGCATCCTATTATAGCTTCTCAGATTTTAATTTTCTTTTACCTTATCAACAACCTAAGCTTTTTCTGGACTAAGGCATGGCACAAATAAAAAAGAAATGGACTATGCTGGTTTTATAGAAACAACAGTACCTAAAGAACAAATAAAAGAATTGGTTGTATTGGAATCTGGTGATCTCTTTTGGCTTCCACTTTTCCTTTGAATAACAGCAGTACCTTTAAAAAATCAGTTTTTGAATTCTCTATATATTTTGAAGATTATCCTTCTGTTGGATTTCGGGTTAGTGAATATCTTTTCCCATTCCCAGGATTCTGTTTGATAGTACAGAGAATGTCCTTTGCCTTACAGAAGCTTTTTAGTTTTATAGAGTTCCACTTAATAACTATCAATCTAGTGTCTGTGCTAAAGGTGTTGGATTCAGGAATTTGTCTCCTGTGCCAATTAATTCAAGGTTATTTCTTACTCTCTGTTCTATCGTATTTACTGTAATTAGAGTTGAATTCTATGATCCACTTGGAATTAGGTTTTGTACAGAGTGATAGACATGGATCTATTTGCATTCTACTACATGTCTGCATCCAGTTATTCCAGTTTTCTTTCTCCATTGTAAAATTTCACTTCTTTGTCAAAGATCAGGTGTGCATAGGTGTTTGGAGTTACATCTGCGTCTTTGATTTGATTCTATTTTTCTACCTGTCATTCTTATGCCAGTACCATAATCTTTTTATTTTTATACTACTGTAATAGCACTTGAAATTGGCAATGGTGATACCTATGGAAGTTATTTTTTAATCATACAGGATTGTTTTAGCCATCATAGGTTTTCTGTTTTTTCATATTTCCAAGCCGAGCAATGTGCTTTCAGGGTCAGTAAGATTTTTGATGAGGACTGCACTGAATATGTAGATTGGCTTTGATAAAAAAATATTATTTTTACTATTTTAAGCCTATAGATCCATAAGCACAGTAGGTTTTTTCATATTCTGATGTCTTCTCCAACTTTTTTCTCTAAATATTTGAAGTTCTTGTCATATATATCTTTCACTTGCTTGGGTAGAGTTAAACCAAAATATGATATATTGTTGTGTCTATTGTGAAAGGCATTGTTTCCTTAATTACTTCTTATCACTTATATGAAGAAAAGCTACTGATTTTTCTTTTAGATATTCTTATATCCAGCCATTTCACTGAAGGTGTTTATCAGCTGTAGGAGTTCCCTAGTAGAACTTTTGGAGTTGCTTATGTATGCTAACATATCATCTGCAAATAGTAACACTCTGACTTCTTCCTTTTCAATTTGTATCCCCTTGATCTCCTTTTGTTTTCTTATTGCTCTAGCTAGAACTTTGAATACTATATTGAATAGATATGGAGAGAATAGAGAGTCTTGTCTTATTCCTTATATTAGTGGGATCATTTTGAGATTGTCTTCATTTAAATTAATGTTGCCCGTTGACTTGCTGTATTCTTTTTTTTCTAGTAAGTTTAGGTATGGTCTTTGTATAACTGATTTCTCCAAGATTTTGGGGGCACAGATACAAACAGATAATTATCAACAGAAGAATCTTAAATGGCTACAATATACTTAAACATTTTTAGCTCTCAGGTAAATAAAATTAAATGGACTTTGAGATTCCATCTTATATATATATATATGTATGTATGTATGTATATATATATATATATATATATTATTTGGTTATTTTACATCATGCACCACCCCATCAAACTCAGATATCAGACCTCTCAGTTTCATACTCACTCTTATGATCTCCCCATTTACAAAAGTTCCCATTCATGCTGCTCATTTACTTACTGGAGCTTAATTAAACACCATGTGGCCAGACCTTTAAAGAAAGCAAGTCTTTTCTCACTCACACCTTAGCCAGAGGCCATCAAAGCAGAAGTGAAACACTGTGTCATTTAACTATGTTCTAGCCTTGAGCTCTTGTATACAATGACATTTTCTTAAGTCCACTAATGAGTGAGTACATCCCCTGCTTCTCTTTCTGGGTTTATGATACCTTCTTCAGGAGGATATTCTCCAATTCTGTCCATTTGCCTGTGAATTTTAGTATATCTTTTTTTAACTGCTGAGTAATAGTCCATTATGTAGATGGTGTAGACGTACCACAGTTTGTTAATACATTCTTCATTTGATGGGCAGCTAGGTTGTTCCCAGGTTCTTGCTATTACAAATAATGCTGCTGTGAATATAGTTGAGCTAATGCTTTTGGGGTGCAAATGGCATCTTTAGGGTATATGCCTAAATGTGGTATTGCTGGATCCTTGGGGAGATTGATTCCCAGTTTCCCGAGAAACCTCCATACTACATTCCAGAGTGGCTGAACAAGTTTACACTCCCACCAACAATGGAGGAGTGTTCCCCTTGCTCCGCATCCTCTCCAGCATAGGCTGTCATCTGTGTTTTTAATCTTAGCCATTCTGGCAGGTGTAAGGTGGGATCTCAAAGTTGTTTTGATTTGCATGCCTCTCAGAATAGCTAAAATCAAAAACACAGATGACAGCATATGCTGCAGAGAATGAGGAGCAACGGGACCACTCCTTCACTGCTGGTGAGAGGGAAAGTTGTGCAGCCACTTTGTAAACTTGGAACTGATCTACCTCAATACCTAATTATACTACTCCTGGGCACATACCCAAAGGATACTCAATTATAACACAAGATCATTTGTTCAAATATGTTCATAGGAGCTTCATTCATAATATGCTGAGCCTGAAACAGCCTAGATACCCCTCAACTGAAGAATGGATGAAGAAACTGTGAGGTATTTACTTAACTGTTTCAAAGAATGACATCAGATAATTTTGATGTGGGAATGTCTTTGTGTTTGCTGTGATACAAAGGGACTCTCTTGACCTATAGGAGGCATCTTAGAAGTAGGCGGGGAAATTGAAACATAGATAGGGAAAGGAGGATAGAGTCAGAGAGAGACGTGATCCAGCAACCCAAAAATTAACCTGCAAGGTAACACAGGTGAGCCATGGGGCACATGGCAGGACAGACTAATGGAAATTGGTTGAATTAAAATGAAAAAACTAGCTAGCAATATGCCTAAGCCATAGACGAAGCAACATGAAATTAATATAAGCCATTGTGTGATTATTTGGGGCTAGTCGGTCTGAGACTGCAGGTCTGCAAGTCTGGTTCACCAGTTGGACAGGCCAGAAAATTCATTGTATAAAATCTAAAAACAAGTATATGGAACTAGAAAAAATGATCTTGAATGAAGTAACCTAGACTCAGAAAGACAAACATTGAATATATTCACTTATAAGTGCACATTAGTGGAAAAGTAAAGAATAACCATGCTCTAATCCACAGACCTAGAGAGGATAGGTAACTGGGGCATGGGGCAGGTGGGGGGGAGCAAGAAGAGACTCATGGATTTCCTGTGGGAATGGAAAGAAATAGAAGAAATCTCATGGGTGAACTGAGGTGGGATGGGAACTTGTGGAGTAAGGTTGGCGAGGTTGCTGAAGGGGGACAGTACTGAATGAGATGACAGTTGGTTTTCTGAGCATAATTAAAGTCTCAACGCTGGGAGTACCACACTAGAGTTTATTAACAGGGAAGCAGGGAAGTGGTAGAAGCAGAAGAGAAAGAAAAAGAGTTATGCCTGAGCACTTTCTCTAAGAGGGTGGGTGGGCCCATGTTTGCATGGCCACACCCAGGGGCATGGCAGCAGCTTTACTGCATCTCAAGTGAATGCAAGCACATGTGATGTCATACTGTCCTGTGGGAAATCTGCGAGGCCTGGGAGTCTGCAAGGACTATTGGGAATGCTTACAATGACTAGAAATATGGGGAGGGCTACAGGGTCAGATAGAAACCTGGTAGAAGGGAAACTCCCAAGAATCTGAAAGGAGGACCCCATCTAAGATTCCTATCAATAGTGAATTTGTAGCCTGAACTGCCCATCTTCTATGACTGAGTGGTACTTCCAGTGGAGGGACTGGGACATAGAACCAGCCACACAACCTTTGACCTTCAGTCTATCATGCCTATGGTAAGTTCAGGGGTAAGGGCTGTGTAGAGATTGTGATAGTGGCCAACTAATGATTGATTCAACTTCAGGCCATACTATGTGAGTAAACCCACCCCTGCAGTGGCACAACGCAGAGGATAAATGGCCCAGAGACCTAGGGTACAACCAAATAGGATTGGGAAAAGACTCAATATAATGATGCTTAATGCTAATCTGCTATACTCATATATTGGGAACTACCACAATTGTTATGAGAGGCTTTATCTAACTAATGGAGAGATGCAGTGACTCACACCCAATCATTGGGCAGAGCTCAGGGAATGCTGATGAAGAAATGGAGAAAGGATTATACAAGCCAGAGCATAAAAGATAATATAAAGGAACACACACACACACACACACACACACACACACACACACACAAAATTAACTTGGGCTCATAGAAGCTCACAGAGTCTGTCTGGATTGACAGCCAGGGAGCCTGCATAGGACTGACTTAGGCCTTCTACATATGGGTGACAGTTGCGTAGCTTGGTCTATTTGTGGGACTCCTAGCAGTGAGAGCAGGATCTGATTCCTACTGCTTGGCTGTCTTTTGGGAACCTATTCCTCACACTGGGCTGCCTTACCCAGCCTTAATACAAGACACGATGTTAGTTGTATATCAAGTTGATATGCCATGTTTTGATAATAACCATAAGATGTCTTCCCTTTTCTAAACAGAAACAGAGGAGATGTCAATTTGGCAGGGGGTGGTTAAGAGGAAAAGTAGAGAAGATTGAAGGATACGAAGAAGGAAAAACTGGGGTCTGGAAGCAAAATAAATGGATAAATTTAATTAATTAAAAGTAAAACATTCACTGAGGTTTATTTTTTAGAACTAGTTTATGTTTACAGAAAAATTGAGAAGGCAATACAAATAGTTTCATACATTCTGCATTCATTTCTCCTCACAATTATGGACATTAGCTAAATCCATCATTAACTAAAATCTATTTGTTCTTCATATTTCCTTAATTTTTAACAAGCATCATTTTTTTTTCTGTAATTCAAACTAGGATACCATGTGCAATTTAGGCATTATGTTCATATCATCTTTGTTAGATGTGATAATTTCTCAGACTTTCTAGATTTTGATAATCTTAGGAGCTTTGATGAACACTGCTAACATATTTTGTAAAATGTCTTTGCCCAGAGTGAACTGACTTTGGCATGATTCATTGCCAGTCTGGTATCTGGAAGAAAGTTCTGCTCACTCTCTTCACAGTTGCCTCTGTTTCTTTATTTGTTGTGATAGAATCAATTCAAGTTGCACTTTGAGTCTGATAATGAACTCTGTGGTTTGAAGATGGGCTTTATTATTAGGCAGTGTTTGTCTTACAGCACCTAGATTATCTGATTAATATCGCATCCTCCAGATTTACAAATTTCCTTTTGAAGAATGGAAATAGCCCCTCCCAGCCAGTATGTATGTGTATGTATTCACATATATATATGTATATGTATATATATGGTATCTCTTTTGAATATATATCAGCTAGATTTTACTGAAATTCTATTCTCATTTTTGAGGAAATGTAAATATTGTTTTGCATAATAGTGATAAATTCAAAATCTTACAAGAAAAATAGAATGTTTTTTCTAGACATTAACAGTTACAGAAAAATAACAATAACAATAAAAATAAAAAATGTGAAAACCAAAAGTAACCCAAGGAATAAGCTCTAGATATCTAATGCATAGCATACCAACTATAATTAAGTTTTCTAAGGGCATTGCAGATTAGACTTTGTTAACTAACCGCATCTCTACTTTTATTAGAAAATTGAAGAATTGGTGGAGTTTTTAATTAATATGACATGTTAGTTATTTCACATTATGTAATAGAATATCCCATTAATCATCAGAACAAATGTGTATAATTAATTTTTTTTCTTAGTTGTACTACAATAAACTCAATGGAAAGAAAGAAATTCTACCTTCTGTGGATTGTAGTGCATGGTTTTATTTGGTGAAAGAGTTAGAAATAAGAACATGTGGTGGTGCTACCTGCCTTTACTCTCAAAACTCAGGAGGCAGAGACAAAGGCAGAGGCAGAGCCAGGAATACAGATCAAATTCTAGGATAGCAGTGCCTCACAGAGAAGTGATCTCTCTCTCTCTCTCTCTCTCTCTCTCTCTCTCTCTCTCTCTCTCTCTGTCACATACAAGATATGTTGATTTTTCTTATTTTCTACTCACATTACCAGGACAATAGATACATTGCTGACCACCTTTTTAATATTTGACACAGAAGATTTCAGTTTTTTTAAATTATCAGTTATTTAAAATGTTCCTTGAAAAAATAAAAATCTTGATTAATAAATAATATTTTTGAATAACTGATCAATGAGTGAATGAATAAATGGGTAAATGGATATTTATAGTCTCAGATCAAGGTGCCATCATGAAGTAGAAAATAGCTCAGATAGACCTGAGCTTGGTTACTTCTTCTACAGCTTACTGACTCAGTGTTTATCATCATCACCATCATCATCATAATCCTTACTACTTTAACATTGAAGATTCAAAGTCTCAGAGAAATTAAGTAAAGTGCACCATAGAGGCTTAGATTTGGACCTTAAATTGTAAGATTATTAAAATGGTGCATAAAGCTACTAATTGATGAGCATATATCCCTTCAGCCACTGGGTGAATTTTCTTTAAATGTAACTATAGTGCTTTGTTTGGGGATAGTTTTGAGGTTGGCACAAAGCTCCCCCTTTTAATATTCTAACACAAAATTGTCTAAAGTATACCAGATGCTTTCTATATTAAAAGGAGAATTAACAACCAGAAAGCTTACAGGGGGCTAAACTAGCCCTCTTTGTACATATTTTACAATTGTCTTCTTGTGGAACTCCTAACAGTGGGTGCAAGGCCCATCTCTGACTCTGTTGTCTGCTTTGGAGATGACTCTTTCCTCATATTGGGTTGCCATATCCAGCTTTGATAGGAGAGAAGGTACCTGGTCTTCCTGCAACCTGATATGCCATGGTTTAGCTGATATAGACATAGGAAGCCTGCCTTTTTCTAAAGAAAAAAGAGGAGTTGATGGGTGGAGGAGAGGTTGTGGGAATGAAGGTTTGGAAAATGTGATCAGTTTAAAAAAATATAATTAACTAATTAATAAAAAAAATAAGATCCCTAAAACTGGAGATCACTTTGTTCCTCTAACACCCCCCATTTACAGCCACCTGTGCAAAGCACTCTAGAGTTTTATTTTTACTCATTTTCCCCATTTATTTCTTCAAGGGAGAGAGAGTTATAATTACAAAATTCTCCTAGAAATTATAAACAAAATTATGATTATCTTATCCTAATCTGCTCAGTCCCCCCTTTGAAGTCCTTCCCATTTGCTGTCTAATAAAAAAGTAGGGCCCTGCCCAGACTTTGGGTGGCAGTCACTGGTTTATTCCAACACAGGGAAGCTATCCTCAGACAGAAATATTGGGAATGGACCCTAATATGGTGAATTTCCTATCTAATACTTGAGGCCAGTCCTTGAGTCATAAGACTATCAACAGAATGAGGGGGACAGATTATTCACAGAATACTTTCTAGATGGAAAAAAGACAAACTTCTTTAGCTATTACGAGAATATGTTTTATAGTTTTTATTATTCAGTGTTAGAGTGAGACCAGACACTTGCTGTTAAGTTCCTGCTTTTAATTGGTGAGGCAGGAAAGTGTTGAGGAAGCAAGGTAAAGGCAGAGAGACAGGAGAAGAGAGATGGGTTGCCCAGTTCATCTTCTCTCTCCTTGGAAGCTATCTATTCTCATCCATCTACTAACAGGGCTTTTATTTCTTCTTCTGTGCTTTTGGGTAGACCTGAGACTTTAAACTACCTAGCATAGAGTACTGAAACCAACTGCATTTTCTCCTTGATTTCATTTTCAGTGCATGTATGGCATGTCTTCATTAACTCCTCATGACATTCAGAATAGCTTGAGATAAAAAAGGCATTCAATCATAACATAAAAACAGCACCCACCCTCCCAACTCCTATCCAAGTGTCCCCTTGGGCATGTACTAATTACTGAAGATGAATGTACATCCTGCATTCTCAGCAGGGACCTTTAAATTGTCAGAAGATTGTGCTTCATCTTACAAAATGGCAAGAGTTTCACTTTCATAGGGAATATGCAGCTAATAATGACCTCTGTTGCTGAGTACATCCAATGTGACTACAATTATCTAAATTTTCATGACAAAAATAACTTTTAAAACACCATAATTCCAACACCTACTTTATAACAC
Organism: Sigmodon hispidus; assembly: GCA_004025045.1. Taxonomy (NCBI): domain Eukaryota; kingdom Metazoa; phylum Chordata; class Mammalia; order Rodentia; family Cricetidae; genus Sigmodon; species Sigmodon hispidus. The sequence continues at coordinate 63,762 of PVIH01010527.1, forward strand.
CCATTATAATCTCTGTTTGTTAGATGGGGAAACTTCTAGACCCCATGAAATTTCCAATTATTTTCATCTCCTCTGTGGTTCCAAAGTAAGGCAGGGGGTGTGTATGGCTCCTCAGAGTCATCTTGGATCTAGAAAGACACTACCACAGTATCTTCATTATTGAATCCTGTTAGAAATTTAAAATGATGATTCTCAATGTTCACTCTGGGCAAAGATAACTGGCTGCAAACAAATGAAGCTACTTCCTTTCGTGTGCCCAGTGGTGTTTGTTCTGGCTGTCCAGGGAGAGTTGGGGTAGAGTGAACAGCTTTTGCTTAGCAGTCATGCTGCTAAAGGTAGTCTGCATTAAGTGACCCCCTTTTTTCATTACTTTGTCTTTTCCGAATGAGTAGCAGTGTTACACAGAAGAAGTTCTTTAGAATCCAGAAGGGCAATACATACCAATATAATAGGCAACACTAATTATTTCCCTGATATTTTATGGAAGACCATTCACACCTCCTGTATTCCCTGAACATTCTCCCCATCCTGCACAGACACTTCATATATCCCACTATATTTTTTTACTAAATGTTCTCTTAGAAAGCATAATCATTTGTGAAGAAACAAAGACCTTGTGCAGAAAAACAAGATAAAATGAATACAGTGCATAAGTTTATAATAATCTTATTTCTCTACTTTACCCTCTCAATAGACCATCTTGTTTTGTTTTCTGCCTTGGAAACACTGGAAATCTCTTTGAGAAGGACTTCAAAGTTACTATCAAAACCCTCAAACAAAATAGGTTGCAAAGAGTCTTCAGATGTGTGCTATTTTTCCTCTGTTACCCTGTATCCTTTTATTTCACATTTGCCTCATAAATTAAGATGAGCAGCTGATGGGAAGGAAGACATGTAAACATAAAAGGCAATCAACATTTTCCTAATTTGTTTTTTTTATAACTTGCCCTCTAATTGCTTACTTTCCCTGATTAACAATAAATACATGTTCATAGAAAATTCAAATAGAATACAAATAATTTTATGACCTACCTTGCAATTTAAAACCTTAATTCTCTCAATGAAGTACAAATTCTCTTGTAATGGACCAGTATCTACAACACTGTAAATTCTTTAGAAAGGGGAGTAGATAATGTTAAGGAACTTAAGTTTTATTTCTTTTATGTGCATAGTTGGGAGCTTCATGTGGAGACTCAAGTCTTACTCTTGTGGGAGACTATATTCCTAGCATAAAATCTAGCCCATAGTAGGTACCTAATAATCTGTGTTTATACTAATCACTTGTTATTTACAATTGTTAGGATCTGACATTGGAGAAAATATCTGCACTTATGGTCAGAAGTTCTTGGAGTTTTGTTCTAATCATGCGAAGTAATCATCTTGTTATTCTAACTAAGAAGCTCAATAGTTTTATCTACTAAATAGGGTTAATATAGAGGCTTTATAATTAGACCCAAATGAGGCAACTGCCTCATGTTTGCCATTATTATGGTTTTATAAAAAGTGATTCATTCTTGACTTGAATCCTGCTTTATCTCATTTATTTCAGGGAGGGGAGGTACAGCAATAGTGATTGTGATCAGCTGACCTGGTGAATGGAGAGTGCTATGATTAGGACAAGCAGAGAATACAGTTTATATTACTGGAAACAGTAGTGGAAATCTACAATGGAAAGAGACAAAGGTGTGTGTTTTGAAAGGGGACCATTCCAAGTCTATGAGAAAAGCTTCAGCACAATAGTTGGAGATGAGGTGTCATCATGCATATGTAAGGAACTGCCCACTTGCAAAAATGATACTGTATAAGACACAGTCTCTCTGTATTATGTAAAACTATGCATAGTTTTGGAGAAAATGTCAAGAATGTTGATGTTTGTTTACCATGTTAGAGAGCATGAACCCTTGCTGAGTACTCTGGGAAGTTTTGGGGGTTCAAAGAAGGAAAAAACCCCTGACCAGTGTATTCAGAAGTATCTGGTCCAGCTTAGCCCTGAGATCTGACCCACAGTCCCACAGCAACTTAGTCCCAAATAATCACACAGAGGTTTATATTAATTGCAAGCTGCTTGGCATATGGCTCAGACTTATTATCAGCTAAATTTTACACTTTTAACCCATTTTTTAATTATGTTTACTCATAGGGCTCAGTACCATTTTGCCTGCTTCCTCTAAATTCTCATCCTGCTTCCTCTAAATTCTCATCCTGCTTCCTCTAAATCTTTCTGTAGTCTCCTTTCTGCTCTTCTGCTTCCCAGAAATATCCTGGTCTGAGAGCCTTACCTATCCTACCTATTTGCCAAACAGCATTTTATTAAGACAATATGAGCCACAAATTTTTACAGTATACAACAGCAATATCCCACAGCAGACCAGGTTCATGCAGATCAGAGAGATCAGAGCCAGGATTAGAACTATGCCCCAGATCAAATAAAACCGTTTGTTATACTTTCTGTTTAACACATCATTTCTCTGATGTGTTATCCTGCATTGATGAAAGGAATGAATGGGGATGCTGTTTCATGCCCTAAATCATCTTTTTGTGATGGGCCAATGAAGGCAAGTCAGGGTCTGAGCTACATCTTTGGTTTCAAACGGCCAAGACAATTCCATTGTAGTTGTGGAAATGGGGTGTCTCATGAAGCCTGGCTTGGTGATGAGAAGTAATCATCATGAGGCAGCAAAGAGAAAGCCCAACCTATTAGAACACCCATAAGGCAGGGATTCAGGAGTTTCTTAGGATCACATTTTCTACTCACTGTCTTGGAAGGAGACTGGAGATTTGGAAACTCAGTGCTCAGCAAAGATTCTGAGGCTCCAGCGGGAACTTTCTCTGCTTGGACTCTTAGACCAAGGAGATGTCCAAACCCTGACATTTTTGGGGGATTTTCAGACCTTTGGATTGCCAGAGGAAGGCCTTGCTTTAGAAGCCAAAGTCATCAACTGAGAGAGAATAGAATGAGCAGGATTTGCAGAGACTGGAAGAAAAACTGTTTCGAAAATCTGTTTTGACTTTTGCTGCCTCTGCCTTTCCCTCTGGCCCCATAATTGAGTGGGGCTGGCTGTACTCACCTCTCAGTCTGTGGCTGACTCACCCCTCCTTCTCATCAGAATGTTATGATGATGTGGAAGAAAGGTGCTTATGGGCAGTCTCAATCTATTTGAGGGTGGTAGTGGTGTTGGGGTTTAGGATTATTCTCCTTAAGAGAATTCCGAAAAAGCCCTGCACCTAGCAAATGGGAAAAGAAAGAATAGCTCATATATGACTAAGCCAAATGGCTTAGGCTTTCCTTTGGTGGGTAAGAATGGGACAAATTTATCTAGAAACTGATGTCCTTAGTACTCAATAGGATCTCTAAGACAATTAAACAGGTAAAATGCCCACCAGGGTATTTAGCAGATGCAGATGCTTGGCAGCTCATAATTGCCCTTCATTTTCCTATCTGTAATGTCTATTATTGTTTTTCTCTTCCCTTCCTTTTCTTCCCTTTAGCCAGATTCTTTCCTCTCAGTCTACTTACTAATCCTGACTAAATCTCAAATAGCTTCACTAAGACTCCCATGTGACAATAGTTCTCCTGGCACAGATCATACAATAGTTCTAATCATGTTACTCCTACTCCTTGGGTTCTATGGTTCCTACTGACATTGTATAGTATTTTACAAAATACCATTTTAAAAATAATATATTACTAAATACATTCAAATTCTCTGTTTCATGTAGCCTGAATTTCTATTTTGTGTAATTGACAGGTAAACACATCCTTATTTGACTAGAATTGAGGTCCAAGAATAGCTTTGAGTTAATCATTCCCTAAATATTTTCCTCTGTGTTTTAATAGTTTTATGTTGCTTTGAATTCTACTTTAAGGCATATCAACTTACCCACTTAATGCTACTGTTGTGATGTCTCACATGCCCTTCACATTCATGTAAAATGAAACTTTTTGTCTTACAGTCCCCCATTTCCCTTCCTAGTTTTTCCTTGGCAAACAGATTCAGCAAAAGTCCCTAACATGTATTCAAGTACCCATGGTACAGAATTTTCTTTCTGTCTGTATCCTCCCATACAGGTAGACTTCACTTTTCATAGATTCTAAAATGCAACATTTCTTCAGTTTCTCCTCATTTCAGGCATCATAGTCTGAGCCCTTATCTCTCACATACATTATTACAGATTATCTCACATCCCTCTAGTATTTGGGAACCCAGAAGAATGTGATCCAGTCTTGACTAATAGGCATGATAATCTGATCAAAGCACTTCTCTCCCTCTCTTGTACACATTGAACTTTTCATAGTAAGCAATATTTATACATGCTAAATTGGCAATGTGAAGGTTAAACACAGACTTTTAGTCTTATATTTGAGTATATTTTAATGTTAGCCCCATTTATAACCCACCCTAAGTTATATTACTTTATATTATAGCAAATATTCATTTTTTCCACTTTTACCTATTCCTCACTTATGTTGCCCTTCCCAGAAAAATGCCTGTGTATTTTCAGGGTTCATAATTTCTTCTTCAGAGAGTTTTTCTTGAGAATTCTTCTAAGCTGCCTTTTCTAGCTTCTCAGACTACTGTCTTCTGAGCATCATGACCTTTGTTTCTTTACAGTTTGAAACTGATTCTTTTTACTCGGCTGTTTTCACTTTGAGTTCAAGGTTCATGTCTTTAACTATATTGCTGCAGGATCTCACAGCATTTTTATAAACTATAGGGTTTTGAGACATACTTGATTGGCCCAATAACTTGATTAAAGTTCTATCCTGAAACTAAGACAGCTGTCCTTCAAGCTCCTGCCTTATTTCTTGAAGTCTAGTACCACATTAAATAAAATATTAAAAAAAAAACCTATAATGTTATGTTATAGGAAGAATCCAAATTTTTCTATCCTCAGTTGATGGATATTTTATAGTACTTCATTGAGAATGGAATAAACTGAAGCCAGATTGTTGGGAAGTTTTCCTAGGCAATACTTCTCCCCAGTGTCTGTCTGCTGTTTTCTGAGGCTATCTTTCTACCCTTAACCTATGCAGTCATATTATCTCGGAAGATAGTGAAGTTCTTGCAGAAGTGAGTGAAGTTCCCAAGGAGTTTTGTGGCTCTTACATATTTGTTTTCCTCACCTAGAAATGTGGAAGTATTGTGATGCTAAATAAGGTTACTTTACCAAACTCTCCTGACATACCTTACTCCCAAAAAGAACTATAAATAAACTGGGGGTTAAGCATAGGACTTAGAGATATTTTCTTTCTTCATCATATGTTCCTATCAGTGTTTATTTAAATAATACTAAAGCAATTCTCATTATCCAAGAAAGACTACAGAATCTACAAGGGTATTACTGTCTGTTGATGAACTTCATGTTAAAATTGAAGATTGTTTGAAGAGAGTACTGATTTGCTTAAGAAGAAAGGTATGGCCAGAGGGCAAGAGAGAATTCCTCAGGCCACTCAGTAGGAATATTATAGGTACAGAATCCAGGTATGTATAGCTCCTGTTATATTTCTCTGTCAGCTATTGTAACAGCTCTGCAGATAGTAATAATGAACAGCCAGAAAAATAAATTTTACTGTCTCCAAATCTGGTGATGATCAGCATCTCAATAAGGTCTGAAAAGACCAGGAGAACTGAGTGAATTTTCAGTGTTTCATTAACTTTGAAAACCAGGACAATGCTCTTGTTCAACCAGTTTTTATTATAGTGCTGACTAATATTGAAGGTCCACTTTTTCTAATACATGTTTAATTTGACCTTAAAAGAAGTTAAAAAACAAAGGAGAAAGAGGAAGGTAGGTAGGAAGGAAGGAAGGGAGGAAGAAAAGAAGGAAGGAAGGGGGAAGGAAGGAAGGAAGGAAGGAAGGAAGGAAGGAATTAAAAATGAGTGGTCAGGCAGATAACTTTGCCTGGATTTGTCTGTGTTGGAAAAAAATGAGCTGGTTTAGAGGTGTCAGGGATTGGCTTAGATTCCCAGTGTCTTGATCTGAAGTATGTTCCTGATGCATTTTAAATGGAAGAGAATTAGCTATTTGCATAGGACTTTTTTATACTTTTATTTCCTTGGGTGTTCCTGAATGGCAATGTTGTGCATTTGAGCCTACTGAGAGGTCTTTATGCTCCAAAGAAAAAATTACTCACAACTTCCCCGTTATGAGTAGAAACACATCTAATGCCTGGCTCTGCAGAGGTAGATCAAAGTTATTTAAAAACTATAAAACATATTAGGAAAGAACATTGAGGTAAGGAATTTTTTTTTACTCATTTATTCCAGTCTCTTATAAGAGAGAAAAGTAAAGTGCAAAATATGGAACTGAATTGAAACACATACATGCCCATCATGTAGTGAGATGGCTATTTTCTGCTTTCTAGTTACTTTCATTGATGACAATAATCTTTATCAGCACTGAGTGTCTCTAGTAGATCACAGAGCTCTCATGGACACAAAACAGCTTTCCCTCCACTCATTTAAACATCAAAAATAAGAAAAACAATTCTCAAATATCAAAATGCCATTCCTTCTGAGGACATAGTTGCTGATTACTCCAGGTACTTTTTCTCTCTTCTTCATCTCAACTTCTATTTCTTTGGATTTTATTTATAAATATGTATTTATCAAATCACTTACAAACTTAAGTCCTAGGTTAAAGAGATTATACAGTGGATTAAAGTGCTGGTTCTGTAAGTATGAAGACCTGAGTTTGATTTCTTAGTCCCTACATAAATTGCTGTCTACTTCCAGCACTGGGATGTAAAGGCAGTATCAAGTGGATTGTGGCCATTCAGCCTAGCTGACATGGCAAACTTTCAGTCCAATAAAATACCCTGTCTAAATGTAATAAGGGAAGGAGTGACAGAGCGAGGTGTCTGGCATGATGCTCTTACCTATGCATGTGTATGTTTGGGCACATTGAATTGTTTTCTTTAATTTTTTGTTTAAAAAATAGAATGGAAGAAGGGCCTTATATAATGTGAGATCATATAAGTAATAAACAATTACTGAGAGAGAGCATCTTATATTGAGCTGTCTGAAAGTTTTGTAGTGAATTTATTATGTTTCTTTCTGTGGGTTGTCAATCATGCTAGGGTGTTTTTCTATGCAGTAGCTTGTGTGTGCAATCTCTGGTCCACACTACCATAACTAAATATGAGAAAATTATTGTTTCACAGAGTCACATGTTGCTGGAGTCATTTATTTAGTCAGTGTCCTGAATGAGATGGCTAGGAGCCTTTTCATATATCTCCTGGAAGAGGCATGCAACTCACTGCTCATTTAAGCCCCATAGAAGAAGTGTACAAATCAGAGAATTGTTTTTTACCATGAAAAATTCTTAGAAAAAATGACAGTAGGTACCTATAGAAAAAAACATTTGGACTACCTGTAGAAAGAAATATGAAAATATTTAGGGGAAAATAGTATCTAAATTATTGATAAGAAATGTTGATCTAGGAACATCAATTTACAAATATACTCAGAGAAAGCTAAGCACGATGGCCTGGGTTAAGAAGGACATAGGATTTCTGCAAAGTAACTGACAATGAGATGTGTAACTGGCATATACAGAGCCTGAAAAACGTGGAAGATGCCATCTAAGATTATTCTAACCTACCAATGTTTATTTACACTTATTTAGTTGTCTCCTACATTAAATAAAATGAACATCTCCAACTACTGTGCAATTATGACATTTTAGCATTATCAGAAAAGGTTATTTTCTTTTTGAACACTCATTTTGAGGACTGAGCTGCCACTCTGGTGGGGTTGTCAAGTGGTTTCATGGAGAGAACAGATGCCTTCTGCCAACAATGAGTTCCTATCATGACAGTCAGTTGGATCAAGATAAATTCCCCAGTCTAAGTCAAGTATGGCTGAGGCCCCAGGTAACATCTTGATAGTAACCTCATACAAAACTCTGAACCATAATTTCCTAGCTGAACTACTATTAGAGTCTTAGCTCACAGAAGCTGCAGGGGGTAATAAATATTCATCATTTTAGGAAATTTTGTATAATAAATAACTGATACTATTATGAAGGCTAGAATGCAGACAAGAAAACTGTCATGCAGGGGTGTGTGGTCCTGAGAAGATGTTGAAATTTTAGTTTAAGAAAAGCAGTTAAGTCACTAAGAGCAGGGGAGTTAGGCCATCAGGTTTAGGTTTTTGTATGAGAATGTGTTGTTAAATTTCTCTCTTAGATGGTGCTGAACACAATGCTTAGCATGGGGCATGACAAATGTAAAGTTCAAGTGGGAAATGATAGATTGTGCAGTATAGCATTTCCCAGTAGCAACAACAAAGTAGGATTTCTGGTTTCCAGACTTGGTAAAAATTGATGGAATGCATTTCCAACATGCTCTCACTCCCCCACCAAACCCATATTTATGGATGAGTGAAATAAAATGCCTGTCATTGAGTATGTTCAGAGTAGTCTCTTTACAACATGAATGTGAGGGGGAGAACATCTGCCCAACAGACCTCTTATAATGTGACATGACATTTCCAAACATGTTTATATTCTTGGTGGGGGAGTAGGGATATTGATTTGACAGCAGAATGTCAAAATATGTGAAACAAATAGCTACACATTCATATAGTATCAGACAGGCAAAAAGCTATAGAATAATTTAATAAAATTTTCGCTGGATTCTTCTACTGGAAAATTTATGCCTACGATATGTGTATGTTAGTACTCTGGTGAAACCTTCACTATCATGGGCTCAGTCTACTTGAATCACAAATTTCAGATTGTTCTTTCATCATTTTGTAGACATGTAAGTTAATAAATAATCAAAACAAGCTTTAGAAGACCTGTGTGATAATTTCTCAAATTTTTGTGTCTCTAACAATGTCTCAATGACATTATTAAGTTTTACATTTTGATTCAACAGGTCTTAGGTGACATCTTCATTTCTGTACTTATAATAACCTGTCATTGCTGCAAGTACACCTATTGCATATAGTTCAGTTTCAATGATGAATGTGTAATATGTAAAGTCTCTTTTGACTCAGATCAAAGAGTAAGTTCTCAGTACAGCTAACATGACTGTGATTCCAGTGTGTAGTGATTTTCTTTTCTCTACTTATACGGATACACTTACTTGGCATCATTCACTAAGTGCCCTTATGTTCTGATCCCAAAGTGCTGTCATGTGTAGGGTAACTTCTCACATTGAGCCAAATTCTGTTTTTTATTTCAATGGGTCACTTTGGAATTGTTACTAAAGATAGAACATCCTTTACAACATGATGTCAGATCCCTCTAAAGCCTTAATCTGTCAGGGAGTACAAGAGATAGTCAGGGAACTATTTAGACCCATAGTATGAGAAAATTAGCTGATAAGTGATGAGTGGTAAAAGTAACTTTATTCCAGATGCACCTAAGCATTTACTAATAAGCCAAAATTGAAGCAATGACAATATAGAAGTTGACTACAACCAGGGATGAATTTTCTTTTTATATACTATTACTACTCACAAATAGAAATATGGTTTGACATATAGATTAAATGTAAGCACCCTGCTAGATAGAACTCAAGATATCCATACAAATTAGTACTTTGTTGAGTAGATCAGTTTATGCTTTTTCTCTTTCATCTATAAGAAGGCAAAATAAATTGCTTCAGAGAGTTTTTTAGGTCTGTAAGGGACTCTATTTTTGAGGAAGAATAGTGTGATTAGCTTACTTAAAAATTTGTGTTCTCAAATGCTAATCTAAGCTCATTCACCACTTAGGGAGCAGAAGAATATACACTAGTAACATATAGAAGACAACAGGCTGTGATTTAGAAACTATAATTCTAGTAATTTCTTTGCCTGGAAGGTTGGGTTCTACAACTCCCTCTGAGTCTTCAACACCATCTGCATACAAGTGGGGGTGAAAAGAACTGGTAGTTTCCTGATTTGCTTTCAGAACAGAAGTTCTAGGTATTTATTTTACAGGTACTGGAAAAACCTATGTTACAAAGGAGATAGGCACAAAATATTTCATAGCCAAATCCAAACTTCCAAAAAATCTTGTTCCTTGTTTTGTAACAGTAGTAAGAATTAAACAAACAAACAAAAAACCAAGAATGATAGCAAAATGGAACAATGAGGAATACCTAACCCAGTCTTGACATTAGGATGAGGAAATCGAACCTGCCTGGAGTAGATGCCAAGATGATCCACCTTGGGATTTCTTGCCCTTTTGTGGGAAGGGATGGGGATGAGGAGGAGGGAGGCTAAAGGCTGACTAGGAGGGATTGGGAGGGGGAAGAGAGTGAGAGCAAGGGGATACATGGGGGGAAAGGACTTTATTTTATAAATAAAAATAAAAATTAAAAATTAAAATGAAGTCCTATAGAATTAAGGGATATAAAAGATATAGCTCAACTTAATAACATTAATTTGCAACAACAACAAAATTCTTATCTCTTAATTTTCCAGGGAAGGATGCATCACTCTCAAAAGCTAGTGGAGATAAAGAATTTGTAGATGGAGAGTTACAATTCATACTGCCTTAGCATTTAGTTCAGAATGTTCTGAATTAATACACACTTGGAAACTTCCCTTGGTTTTATAGTATAGGCCCAATAATAGGAATTATGAGGCTTTCAACATCAAACTGATATTATGTTGTTTCTTGATGTTCTTTTGGTAGTTTTCTTTAAGAGTCTTTATCCTCAGCTTAGATGGTATCTCAAAATTTTTTCCATCAATAATCCATAGTGACTTGCAGAAGATAGGCCCTAAAATGTGGCCATGTACCAAAGGGAGACCAAGTTTTCATTTAAACAGTAAACCACAAGAATTTGTGAAGCTCTGGGCCAATTTTTATGGAGGTTTCTTGTTAATATTACTCATGATATATTATTCCTCATTACTCTAAAGCCATATATACCCCAACCTGTGAATGGAAAGACTGTGTATTGTCTGACTTTAGTGTCTGTAGTGGTAGATTCTTGGAGGAATGAGTTGCCTTGTGGGTAGATTCATCCCTCAGAAAGGGTCCTAATCATAGACTCCCAGGATTAAAAATATAATTTA